>MIQA02004278.1:0-12871 GCA_001887855.2 Sclerospora graminicola | reverse complement strand
TGTTCCAAACACGTGTGCGTTGAGGGTGAGGTTCGATCACCTAAAACAAACCCGTCGGGGGCCTTCCGGTAAGCCAAAAATGCGTCTAAGCGCGTCTTAACCGGGAATTAGTTGAGCAAGAGGGGACTAATCAGCCCTGTGCTCCCAATGACCGCAACACGTGGCGGAGCGACTTGTTGTTTAGGAGGAAAATCAAAACCTGTTATTATATATGCAATGTCCTATACCTGTGTACCGTACATCAACTCATGCCTGACTTATACTTCGAACCTATTTACTTCGTCGCACGGTTGCATAGCACCACCTTGCCCATCCTGGCTGCACCTTCAAGCTGATCTGTACCACTTCTGCCCTGATCACGACCCGACTCTTCGAAAGATCTTCAACCCGTCCCGATCTTCGACAAACGACCTTGAAACCACTTGGGACCTGCTCTTCTAACACTTGTCCACTTCATATTCCGCCCGACTGAACCGAGAACTTTACTTGCCTTTGTATCTGAACGCTGATCAGAGGCTGATCAGCCCTGATCACGATCGGCATAGTGATCAACCGAGTAATCAGGTGGTGATCAGGCCGATCAGCCCTTGATCACCTCGGGAACGCTCTGGGTCGTCATCATCACGACTCAATTCATCTTCTAAGCCATACCTCCGACCTTTATACCCCGTCAGGACAACCATATAACACCGATCTCGGCTGATCAGGCCTGATCAGGCCTTGCCACGTCATCTTCGGTCAAACCATAGGTTATCATCACTCACACAACCTGTCACTCCACATGCCGGATTTCATTCCACATCTAATCTTCATTGATCGGGCACAATAAGCTGATCAGGCCGTAACTTCGTGTCATGATCAACTTCAACCACTATACCATTCATAGATCGGCTGGACGCCTGCCCTTGACACGTCATGTCAACAGTTACTCTTCTCCTATTACATCCACGGGAACTCCACTTAGTAACTGTAATAACGATCGTGATCGTGATCTCCATCGTTCCATCAGTGTCTGGGACTGGGCTTAACGACAGTACTTGGCTGATTTCTTCACATCGTGAATACCCGTTGTCCGCCACCTTTTCCTCTTAACCGTGATCAACCTTTTCCCACCCATCAACCGTCATATGTTGATGGGTGTTCTATCGTCACCAATCAACGGCCATGTGTGGTCCACTTCAGTCTCAATATTTTCCGATCGCTGTACCACACCGCCCCTGAGACTAACTGTAGCCGCGCAACGACTGCAGTTCGACTCACTCACTTTTAAACTTCCTCTCTGGCGATCACCATGGCCGACGCGAGCCGATCTTCTCTTCCTTCTTCGTCTTCTTCGACTGCCTGCCCGATCGCTGCCTCGCCTTCCGTTTCCAGCTCGACTACTTCCGCGATCGCCCCGATCACGACTTCGGCGCCGATCACGACCAGCCTCATCCGTCCAACAACGACTCTCGCTTCGTATCGCCCGCCTTGGAATCCTCCCGCTCGACCCTCCTCAGATCGCCCTCTCCGTTCCTTGGAGCAGCTCGCTCGCCTAATAGATGGATCGGGTCCATTCACGTTGGGGCCTGTGGAGGCTTGCCGGCTACGGTCGGAACTCCGAAGTGCAATTCCCGAGTTGGTTTCTCTGTATGATACCAATCGGGCACTTAACGCTGAGTTATCCGACCGTCGGATCGTTGCCGATTCCTTAGCGCATGATTCTGCTGATCTGGCTGTCCAGCTGTCGACTCTCCGGCTAGATCACGACCAACTTGGCCAAGACTTGCAAGATATGACTGATCGCGTTCAGAGTTTGACGATGGAGCGTGATCAGCTATCAGCTGACCTTGCTGCTCTGCGCCTCTCCAAACCTTCAGACACCGTCGCCTCTTTACAGTCGCTGATCGGTTCGTTGACTATTACCGTCCGCCGTCAAGGTACGTTTCTCCCGTTCACTTCTTCCGTAATCCGTATTTGACTCTCCATGTTTATTTCTAGACGAACGCATTGAGGCGATGAAAGACTCGATGGTCGAGATGGTGGGCCATCTGCAACGGCTCGATGATCACCGTCTCGACCGTGATCAGCTGCTTCACGACAAGATCTGCACTGCCGAGGACGTAGAGCGTCGAGAAGTCGAGGCTCGCTATTCGGATGAACAGGTCCAGCTCCTGGCCAAGCAACTTTCCGATTCTCGCATCGGCCGCGCCGATATACAGAAAAGGTTGTGCGAGAGTCGGAAAGCGGCTGAAGATTGCCGGCGCGAGCTTAGTCTTGCTCGGGTTAAACTTGAAACCCTAGAGCTCGATGATCGCGCCTGGCTTCAGCATAACGCCGACCTGAAAAACCTCGCGGTGCAGACTATGGAGAGGTGGACCAAACCGAACACCGGTTCGGGGTCAGTTCGGACGGCCTTACAACGGCTTCCTGGGCTGATCGGCTCTTTTACTTCGTCTGGAACACCGCCACAGTCTCCGGAGTCTGCCCCGCCTTCACCCGCGTCCTCCGTCGCTTCCTTGCCTGTCCATAGTGCTGATCAGCCCGTGATCAGCACTGCAGCGGCTTCTGCGTCTATTCAATCTCGTTCACCGGCGACTCCGAGATCAGCGCCTTCGGTCTTGAGTTCTGGGAAGCGTAAGCAGACCAGTTCGTCGAAGAAGAAGATGATTCCCGCCAAGCGATCACGTCTTGCGATTGACTCGGACGACGAATCGACTGATCTGGACGAGAGGACGTTGTCTGTTCTGGCCCGATCGCGCAGCACTGATCGCCGTACTCAAGCACCAAGCCATTCAGGCGTAAATTCGTTGGCCCAGGCCGTTACTTTGCTGGAGTCAGATGACGAAGATGACGATGGTCTTGAGGAGGAACAACCGGCTCAAGCTGATCCCAACATTCCTCCAGCAGCCACTAGGGCAGCGATCGCCCCGCCGCTCAATTTCACGGGCGTTTTCATCCCGGCGAAACAATCGTCGATCGGGGAGGATGATTACAGTTATAATCCGAACCAAAGGTTCATGGATCTGTACGTCGTCTTGCAGGGCAAGCCGACTTCTGCTCACATGGCAACACGGAAACCTTGGAGTGCTGATCAGGTCTGGGATCTGACGCCTCGGGCTCTTGAAGTGAGGCAGAAACTCGTCCCTTGCTTGTGGTCTCGTCCGCCAGGCTGGATCTTTCCGACAAGATCGCCGGCGCCCAAAGACAAGCAGTGGCAACCGAAGGTGCTGACCAGAGGCGCTATTGAGCTTCTGATCGATTCAGCACCTTGGGATGTCCTCCTGACACCTATGCCCGGGCTGACGTTTCCTGATCACCCTTGGTTTGTCGAGCTGCAGGGACGCTTGGCTTTGTATTACCAGGAACATGTGCAAGCAATATGGGAGGCGACTCACCATTTCCCGATCACGGCGGCGATGCGCAAGGACGCGTGGATCGAGCATTACTATCATGCTCGCAAGCGTCGACGCACCAAAGCCGGGGCTGCTTGGGCCGCGATCTGCGATTATATCGTCGACGGGATTCAGCACGGCGAGTGTGATCTGGACGTTTTCCTGTTTCCTGGCGTGCTGCATTTACCGGTTCGTCGAGCGGGATCGCGAGGACTCAAGGCTGACGGCGGGGATTGGTATCCCGGTTATGGGCATATAACTCCGGTCGCCACGCTGCGTGATTGCCTGCTCTGGACCGATCAGCAGGAGCCTTGGCGAAACCAGTTCCGATCAAGCCCCATGGATCATCCAGGGTTCACGTTTTCCCGCCTGCGCACTAAGTATGGCCTGTGATCGTCGTGATAACCAACTTCTATTTCGTTTTCCATAATCACTAATATATCACGACAGTTCTTGATGATTTTCGCGTTCCACATTCATATTTCTTGTTCATGTCTCATTATCGTCTCCATCTTGTATGTCGGTCGCTCTCATGTATACAGATATAGTCCTTGTGTATTATATGTATGTATATGTATCCGTTTACTCCAAACCAGCTCAACCACCCTGATCTCCACTTGCCCGATCATCGCATTTGGCTGATCAGTCACAATGTGTCAACCCAGGCTATTGAGATTCCTGGTTGCCCTCTTCGTGGGTTTGCATTACTCCAAATCGATTTCGTCTCACCCGATCACGTTCAAACTCTCTTAGTAGAGCTCCACAGTTCAGATCCCGTTCATCTACCCACTCGGGATCGTCATAACCTTTCCACTGAACCAAGTAATCACGATGGGTTCGACCAAATCGGGTCCTCTTGCCTGATCGGGTATCCAAAATCTTTTCCACTTCAAATTCATTCTGATCCAACGTTCTTTCCCAACTGTCCCTGGGAAAGAGAGCTTCGTCAAATTCAAACCTTGGCTGATCATCGCCTGACAGCCTGGTTTTAGGCCGATCAGGGTATTCTCGAACCAGTTTCAGCTTCGACAAATGGACGATCGGGAAAATTCCATAATCGGTACCTGCGGTAATCAGCCGAGCGGCATGATCACCGATCAGTTCGGCTATGCGGAACGGCCCATGCCACAGATGTGCTAACTTCTTGGCATATCCTTCTTTCACGCGATCCAAGTAAAGCCAAACCCTTGATCCCGGCTCGATATTGTGCGAATCGGCCTGATCATTGTTCCGATCAGCTCTTTCTTGGATGGCCCTCCGCAATCGTTCGTTGACTTGCTCCCGCGCATGTTGGTAGTGACGTTGGAGTCCCATACGCCATCGACGAGCTTCGCGATCTCGACCTCGGGTGCATCCAACAGGGATAACCGACTCGATGGTAGATCGGGGGTCCCAACTATACGCCACGTAGAATGGAGTATCCCCTCTGATCCGATCGGAAGATGAATTTAACGCAAACACCAGTCTCTCCGCATATTCATCCCAACCTTGTTGAGCGGAGTCCGCGACATACATCTTGATAGCTCTAGTTAGCGTCTGTACCATCCGTTCGGCTTTACCATTCGCCTGTGGACGATACGCCATGGTCGCGCTCTGTTTCTGGCCAAGCATCTGATTAAATGATCGGAACACTTCGGCCATGAAACCCGGTTCGCGATTATGCCTGATCACTTCACTGGCTCCAAATCGTCGAAAAACACATTCTTCATAACTGCAAGCGACTTGTTGGGCTGTTCGGGTAGATCCCGCTTTCGCGATCACCAATCCCGTGAACAGATCAGCAACTCTGTATTGCCCTTGAACGATTTTGGCAGGGACGGTATGTGATCCATCGCTATCACTTGGAAAGGGTAGGTCGCCTGGATATTTCCAGGTGATCTTCCCCGGATGTTTGGCATACCTTTTCCAGTTTCGCAATCCGTACATGTCCCAACAAACTTTTGTATACTTCGATATAAACCTCTCCAATGAAAATGTTTACGGATCCTGTGATACGTTCGACCTACGCCCTGGTGGCCACCCTCCAAACTAACGTGATAATGGTGTAAGATATCAGCTTGTAAAGTCTCCGGGATCACGAGCCTTGCCGATCGGTCTAGATCCGCATCGGCCTGATCAGCTTGAACATAGTAAAACAATAGATCATTTTCGTCGATCTCGTAGTTAGACGCGATCTTGGCACAATCTTTTGCTTCACTCTGGCTCAACTTCTCCAGATCACCCTTTAGAAACGCCTTCAAATCAACGATCCATTTTTCCTCGTCTTGAGCCTTGAGAATTCTTTCGATCCGCATCTCTTGTACTATTTCTTCTGTCAGGCTTTCTCGAGAGAGTGATCTGTTGGGTGGTGATCTGGTTCGTGATCTCGTCATAATCAAGATCTGGGCTGCTTCCTTTTCATCTTCCACACAGATCAACTCAGGCAGCCTATTGATCTCCACCAGTTCTTCCAGCAACGCTTGATCAATAATTGTTGATCCGGCCTGATCACGCATAGCCATAGTGGCTAGGTGATCTGCACTCCGATTCCAATCACGTTCCACATGCAAAAGATCATGTCTTGGCCATCCACGTCAAGCTTTCATAACGCGGTCGTTCAGTAGCTTCAAACGCGGTGCTTTACAGTCGATCTCTCCAGTGATCTGCCGAATTACCAGGTTTGAATCTCCGCATATGATTACTCTTCCGATCTTTTGCTCTTGCAAGAGATCCAAACCTAGCAGCAGACCGCGATATTCGGCCTCATTGACCGTGATACCTGGAGTATAGTCTGAACCGGCCGATATAACAGTCCATTCTGGCAGTTTCCATAACAACGCGCTATACGCCCCCACGCCTTTCTTCACACTCGCTGATCCGTCGAAACTTACAACGATCAGATTTTCCTCCGAGCCGACGATCGGTGGGGGTATAGTGATTGATTCTCGTGGTTGCTTCCGAGGAGCGACCTCGATCAGAGCTTCATCGACTTCTGATCGGGGTGTGATGCTGGCTGCTAGTGTTCCAAGAATTTCTTCTTCGCCCTTGGTGCACTTGATGATCTCTAAGGTCCACTGAGATAACAGCGCTGCCCATCGCCCCAGTCTCCCATCTAAACCATTCGCTGACAGTAACCAAGCCAAACTAGATCGCCTGGACAATACCTTAATCGATCTAGTTACCAGCATAGAGTAACAAACATCCAATACACGTAATAATGCTAGCACTTCTTTATCCACAATACCATAGTTAACTTCGTTCGGTTTTAATGTTCGGCTTGTGAACGTCACCGGGCAATAAATTCCATCGTGATCTTGGACCAGTGCGGCTGATATTGCCCATTTACTGGCATATAGGATCACCACGGGAATCTTCTCCGGATCGAAGTGTTTCAGTATCGGCGTCGAGATCATCTTCGCCTTTAACATACTGAAGGCTACCATAGCTCGATTCATGTGGTCCTCTGACCCTGGCACAGTTCGATCAATCAGTGATCCAGTCTTGAGATCCGTTTCAGTAACTTCAACTTCGTGATCAGTCTCAATTGGTGATCCTCCTACCCGATCACGTTCTCGTAGCCCATGATAATCAACTTCCTTCAGTTCATATAGTATAGCGGCGTAAATCGAGAAGTCTTCGATAAATCTGCTATAATAATTCAGAGATCCGAGGAAGGATTGCATGGCCTTCAGTGATCGGGGAAAAGGTAAGTTGCTGAGAGCGGCCAGATCTTTCGGGTTTGCTTCCAATCCTTGGATCGACACGTTATGGCCGAGGTAAGCGACCTTGGGTTGACCCCAGAAACTCTTGACCACACTGATCGACAAATTCCAGCGCTCGCAGGTATTCAGGAGTCGTTCGACCTTATCACATAGCATATCCCATGATGTTGCTGTGACCAAGATATCATCTATGTATACAGACCAGAGTGTCAGGAGCCATGTGCACTCTTCATGGCAAACTCAAAAGTGGCAGCGATTTTCCAAAGTCGGGGTCCATTAAAACGAGCACTCGATAGTTATTTACAGTCTTGTGTGGTGGAGCCGATTTCCAAATCCATGACCGAAGTCTTGGGCGGAATCCGGATACCCACTGGCCCGGACGACCAACTATCGGAGGGGGTACTCCGTTGATCCTGATCGCCATCAGAATCAGATGAATCACCATTATGGTGACTGATCTGATCCTCCCGGTCATCTGACCGGTCGTCATGCGCGTCAGGATCTATGTTCAACTTCATCTCACCTTGTGTACCCGTTGATCGGGGGTGGTTACACTCACTCAGGTGGACTCGGTGACGAAAACGATGATCTTGATCAGGTCGGAGGGGATGACCTTCTCGAGACGGGGGTGTCCTCGGGTGGAAATCTTCACCGGAGAACGGGTTGGGGTCGATACTTAATCAGTATCTAGGCACTGATCGGGAAAGTTCGTCCGATCAGGCCAGCCAATGAGAGAGAGAGATAACAAGAAACCAAGAAAACGCGATCAAACCACGATCTTCCACAGTAATCCACAGACGTTATCTCCACAAAACCTTTTCCAATATTAATGACGTGTTCCAAACACGTGTGCGTTGAGGGTGAGGTTCGATCACCTAAACAAACCCGTCGGGGGTCTTCCGGTAAGCCAAAATGCGTCTAAGCGCGTCTTAACCGGGAATTAGTTGAGCAAGAGGGGACTAGTCAACCCTGTGCTCCCAATGACCGCAACACGTGGCGGAGCGACTCTTTGCTTAGGGGGAAAATCAAAACCTGTTATTATATATGCAATGTCCTATACCTAGTGTACCATACACCAACTCATGTGCCTGATTTATACTTCGACCCTGTTCACTTCGTCGCACGGTTGCATAGCACCACCTTACCCATCCTGGCTGCACCTTCAAACTGATCTGTACCACTTCTGCCCTGATCACGGTCGGACTTCTATAACGATCTTCAACCATCCCGATCTTCGATAAACAACTTGGTAAACGCTTGAGATCTGCCCCTCGGACACTTGTTCACTTCATATCCAGCCCGACTTAACTGAGAACTTCACCTGCCTTTGCGTCTGGACGCCGGTTTGAGGCTGATCAGCCCCGATCATGATCGGCATAGCGATCAGCCGAGTGATCGGGTAGTGATCAGGGCGATCTGCCCTAGATCACTTCGAAAACTCTCTCGATCACCATCACGACGACTTTGTTCGCCCGCTCAGCCATACTCCTGACCTTCATCTCCTGTCGGGGTAACCATATCACACCGATTTCAGCCGATCGGGCCTGATCGGGCCTTCTCACGTCATCCTTGGACAAACCCATCGGTCATCATCACTTGCCTTGACTTGACATTACTCGCACGACTCGCCATTCCACATGCCCCATTCCATTGCACATCTGATCTTCGTATCTTGGGGCATAATCAGTTGGCTCGGCCGATCGGACCGGAACTTCGTATCATATTCCACTTCAACGTCTGCACTGTTCATAATTCGGCCCGATAACTGTGCCACGTCATCATTGCTGCGGTATCTTAACTTGTATCTGCCGATCTCGTCATACATCCACGTGAACTCCACTCGATAAACGTTATCCCGATCGCGATCGTGATCGTCGCTGTTCTGTTAGTGTCTGGGACCGGGCGTAGTAACTGTGCTTGGCTTATTTCTTCATATTATGAGCACCCGTTGTCCACTATCTTTTCGTCGTGTGCTCGATCAGCCTGTCCCACCCATTACTGTCTAAGGTTGATGGGTGTTCCATTGTCACCAATCAATGGCCATGTGTGGTCCCCCTCATTCTCAACATTTTTCCAGATCGCTTTACCACACTTGTTTTTACGAGACGAAGTAAATACGCCCGCCGTAAGACGGCCATACACAAAAGCCTCAGAAAATAAGGTTATTTACCATTTAAAAAGAAAACGCTGAGGTTAATAGAGATTGAGTTGCTGACAGACACAAGAAAATCTGCATCAAGGCTCCAAAGGCATCAGTCTTCGTTTTTTCGCCGCAACTGCTCAAGCCTCATAAGCCTCTCTACCATCTACCCCCGTCCACGAAGTTCTGCGGATGAGCACCGGCCATTTGGCTTAGAGGCTCTGGTTCGAATCCAGCCGTGGGCATCGAGTGTCGCCGTGCATCCCTGTCTGCCGTTGTGTCTAGGGTTCGTGAGAATGCGTGTGTGTATGTGTGTGTGAGCTGGTGAGCATATTTACTGTGTATGACCTTGTGAGCTTGCGTTAAACTTTGTGTGAGTGGCATCAACATTGTTGTTCCAAAAGAAAGGTAAACACTGTGATTGATGCCTCGCGGTTAACATTGTTGTTTGAGTTTGTATCGTTTAGTGCAATGAATACAATGCGTGCTTTGCGACTAACCTTCCTGAGTGTATTACTGTTCGATTATGTTTAGACTGTTGTCTTCCACTGCTTCGTCTTCAATGTAGGTACAGCGGACTAGAGCGCGGTGTTCCCGATTAAACGCGGCGACGAGCGTTTGCGGCAGGTTCCCACGTGGCTCTAACGTTGGCTCCCAGTCAACAAGGAAGTACGCCTTGCCGTCAACGCACACGCGATCCATCACCTTACGGACAGCGTGTGACAACTCGCCTTTCGGATCGTCTTCACTGCCTGATCCCACCGTCGGCACCGCGATGCGCTCTGTGTCCGTCGGCCTTGGCGAGAGCCACTATCGGACGTCGTCCAGATCGATGCGCCGCTTCTTCCTCTCGGCGAGAGCTGCAAAGACGACTAGAAGCGCCTCGGGAAGATGGTCGCGCGTCTCGACTGTCTGTGCAGCAGGCTAGCTGTTACAGGCACACACTATTTAAATTGCAAGTGAGGAAGCGTGCAATTGGTTATAACCAAATGTAATTTGGTTCTCTATAGTTTAAGTAGGTTAAACTTTAGAGTGGACTATTTAATTGATTAAATAGTTCCTTACTTATATATGTCCATATATACCTAAGACACGTGTCTAGAAGAAGGTAAGTTTCAGAGTGAATATATTTATGAGTGCTTAAGAGCTAACTAGTATAATTTCATCTAGACTAATCATAGTAAAATATAATGTAAAACTAATCTAATAATACTCTTATTATTAGGTCTCTTCTTAGATTCGATAATTATATAATAATCTGTTTCTCAGGGTGGATTATGATAACTTACAATATTCGCATTTCAGACAGTAAGTCTGAAATTGAACTGTGATATTTCAACTTAAATATCACTTATGTAATGGCACCCCATTACAGTCTGCACCATGGTAAGTCGGAGGTGGCGCATGGCTTCGTCAGTAATGCGAAAGTTGCGTATTTTTGCGAGCTCGATGCACAGAGACTTGAACTCTCTCTTCGAGCTGGTTGGATTCGTCGGTATGACTGTTGTGGGTTTTTGTCTTCGGTGCAAAAGCGAAAATGTTGTGTTGTGTACTGTGTGCGATATGCAGGAGCAAGCGGGAAACGAATGGCTAAGGGAGAACAACATGAAGGCATGTATAAAACGTATTTACTCTGGTGCTGCTAACTCGAGGATGTTCTGAGTAAATGCAGGCGCAGGGTCGATGATCTGACCCGCTCACACCAGCTGTCGATAGCGAAGAATCTTGCTGTTGAGTTTTCCTGCTTTGTGTAGGCGCCGCATGTGCTTCAGCATCGAACTGCTACCAATCAAAGAGATACCTCGAGCGCCAAGGAAAGACGGTAGGTTCTTCTCCGCCGCAGATTCAACCGCGTGGACTTCGTCGCGATAGGAACTCGCACGTTCATTGATCTCAAAACCAGTATCAAGGAAGAGCTTCATGAACGCGACCAGCATCTTCGCGTCGGACTTCTTCTGCCTAGCATCTTGGGTGCTCCAAATTCGAGGCTCCTCTGTGTACCACACAGCCTTGAGGTGCATAACTGCTGCTGTCTTTCTCCGCTTGAGCAGTTGGCTAATATCCGTGTTGTCTTGCTGGTTTTGCTGAGTAGTGCCTTGTAGGGGCCGCTTGGTTAAGATCGCTTCCATGGCATCCTTTTGTCGAGGCGCTTATTCAGCCCCACTAACTGATCAATGACAGCAGCTTGGTGACGAATGAGTGGATGGTCATCGGTCACGTTGCTTGGTTTGGCTTCACTTGTTGCGCAGGTGTACGGCGTTGAGGCGAGATGCATCGACCACGACAGGAGCTTCTCCAGGGAGCAGTTGGACTCGGTCACCGGCTTCCAGACGATTGACTTCGACTCTGTCTGGGTTCAGCTTTTTCAGCGCTGGGTAGTGACGAATGAGGTAAGCCGTCAGCACGTTCAACACGCGATCGTTAGCATTGTACTGCGCGTTTCCAAGCTTGTGGCAGGTGTTGACCAGGCGTGATCGGACGGCTGAAATTTTGGTCTGCGTCTCCGTGTCGAATGCTGTCGTGTCGAGGAGCGAGACTGTGGCGTCGACGTCTCTGCCGCTCAAGACTTTTGCCACCTTGTGATCTTCGCTTGCTGTGTTGAAGACATACGCGAATGCCTTGTTCGTCGTGGTCATGTTCCAGACGCCGCGGTCAAAGATCCAGTGGGCACTCAAAGCCGAGGAGCCGTTCGCATGCTGAGCTCCACCGCGTCGAAATGAATGCGCTGTCAGCTGGTTGTCGACTCCTGCAAGCTTACCGACTCGATCGAGTAGCCGATTGACGTACGCATGAATTCGCCCGAGCCGTCGGACGCTGCAGCGGTGGTCGTCTCGAATCCAGACGCGCCAGACGGATCGCTCAAGATGTCAAGAAACGGGGTAGCGGGGGCGACGGCGACGGCAGATGCCTTGTGGAACTCGGGTGGGTGGTCCAGCAATGCAGCACAGGAGGCAGACTGAGTCAGCAGTGCCAGCGCGATCGCCAGAAGTGGGCACGTCAAGAAGTCGTTGGCTGAAAATAACGACAAGCCTTGCTCTTCAGAGGTTTTCATTCGGATGAAGCGAACGAAGAACACGTCACCTGCGCTGATCGACACGTTTTTGCTTGCGCAGAAGAGTCAAGTTAGATGCCCGCCCGAAGAGATACCACAGAAGACACAGCAGTGCAGCATCCTGGTAGTCGGAGGATGAAGTTGTATTCGAACACAAATACAAAACCATTCTTCGTAAGTCGCTCTTCGTGCATGCCATTGCTTTTTTTCACAAACCCACCTGCCTCTCTTTTTATGCAATGATTCTCCAGCGTTCTGCCCATCTTAAGCAAACGACTGTCGATTGCAGCACGCTGCAGAGGGAACTGCTCCAACAGCCAGTTCTTGGCTTGTCGGTAGTATTGCATTACGGAGTGTCGAGCAAGCGGCTTCCCATGCTTGCCCTCATGGAACGCTAAGTGCATACCAAACTTGTAACAGGCTAGCTTGTTACTGGCTTACACTGTAAAATTGCAGTGAGGAAGCGTGCAATTAGTTAGGACAAAATGAAATTTGGTCCTGCTTAGTTTATTTAAGACAAACTTTAGGTAGACTATTTAGTTAACCAGATAGTCTATTAAATATATATATTAATATATATACCTAAAGCCACGTGTCTACAAGA
>MIQA02004275.1:0-11428 GCA_001887855.2 Sclerospora graminicola | reverse complement strand
ATATCCTATGGATATTGAGTCAATATATCAATCGTCATCACAATCTGGAGCGGCCTCCACCGACTCCTCGGTTGGGATAACACGTATGACGTTGGGTCCGAAAGGGATCAAGCAGATCGACCCCAAGATTGAGTCGCAGAACAGGAAAAGGAAGCCTGAACCTGGTCGAGTCGGATCAGATGATAGTTTTGAAGATGCTCAAGAAGTGCCACAGAACAATCCGACTCCCAGCAGTGACCCTACCAACATGCCGGAGGTCCCAGAGCAAATCAGAACCATGTTCGCGACTATGATGAACCGATTTGCGAGTGAACAATATGGATTACCTCAGTACACACCTGGGCAAGGACAACCATGGCGATCAGCATCAAACATGAACCAATCCGCTGAGAAACCGGTCAAGAAACCCGTGGACGTGGATATGGAATCAGTCCGATCAGCCGGAATTGTTCGATCGATATGCCAGGTCGGTCACCAGGATCGATTTCACAGATCATCCCCACGTAGTGGTGTGGACATGGAGTCAGAAGGAGAGATCAGTCAGCATTTCGATCCGGATGATCTGGACATTGAGATGCCTCGTAGGGCGAATATGGCCTCCGCACAGGCATTTGACAGTGATTCCGGAACGATCACCCGAGTGCGAATGTCTGCGATCTCGGAATTGAAAGATTTTACCGGCAAGGATATGGATGATGATCAGGCCAGAGCTTGGTTGAGTCGGACTAAATCAGCTTTTTTGAGAGACAAGACACCGGAAGGTGAAAGATGTCTGATCTTCGCTGATCTAATCAAAGGTCCGGCCAAGAACTGGCTTAAGCAGCTGAGTCGAGAAGTGCGTTTGAAGTGGTCTCGGTTGTGTGAAGAGTTTGAAGAGCAGTATTGCAACTCGGGGGTGTCTGTCGCTAGACAGTATAACCACATGAAGAAAAGATCCAACGAGACGCCGATCGAATATTTACATCGGCTGAACGTTGCTGGTCTACGCGCGAAGATGCCGATCAAAGACCCACGACACCCGGATATAGCTTGCGAGCATGTTGAACACTTCATTGGCACTCTGGATAATCGTGATCTGGCTGATCAGCTAACCCTGCTCCGTATAAAGGACTCAGAGCAACTGGAACTGACTCTGAGGACGCTGCAGCGGGCCAAAAGTCGACAGCCCAAGGTCGAGGTAGGATCGAACCGATACCGGTCAAAGCCACACCCTGATCAGGGCAAGATACCAGCAGCACGACCAGCCAGACCAATTCGGATGATAACGAAGGAATCAGACAGTTCAGGTTCGGAAGAGGAAAGTGGTCAGTCAAGTCTGAGCTCGGACGAGGAACAGTATCGTCATATCTTTACGACGGAGCCAGTGTATCGCCCGAGATATCGGCTAATGGCATGGATGGACGGAAACCTGGTGGTATCCAACCTGACCAGGACCGATCTCGTAAGAAATGTGTGCATTGTGGGTCGACCAAACATGGAGATCGTGATTGTTGGAAAAGAATTACGTGTGGAAAATGTGATCGTAAAGGTCACCCGTCTGATCATTGTTTTTTCGTATGCAAAACTTGTGGGAAGCTTCATGACGCCGGTGTCTGCCCTATTGAAGAATTTTTAATCTGATGCGCAAGTGGTATGTGCCGACGACTAAACATGCTGGTATGCTTCCACCAGATGTCGAGAAGATATTAAACTAGATCGCTCGCCAGGTTGGAATCTGGTTCGAGCCGAGCGATCTACGTTCTGCATTTATGCATATGTCGGTAGCGGAAATAAGTTTGAGGAAAAGAAGATAACCGACAATACATGTTCTAATTCAAATTGCATCGATCGGTGTCCGATCTACAGTCTCAGAGTGGATGAATATTCCCGATCGGACGTGATCATGGAGTTGGATCTACTGCCCAGTGAATCCCGAGGATACTGGAAGTATCACTCTCCCGACAAGTGGTTTAAACAGGCTAAAGCTAATGGAAAGATCAACAATGAAAAAGCCACTATTTTATTTGACTCTGGGGCAGAAGTCTCGATCATCGACTCCGCCTTTGCTCGTAAGGTGGGATGTTGTATAGACAGTACCCAGAGGCAAGAATGTGTTGGGATCGGCGAAAGTTCATATATGACGGAAGGATGATCACGTGTGAAGATCACCCTGGCAGGATCCCTGGTCTACTATTTTAATGCTTGGGTTGGCCGGTTAGCCGGTCAAGACGCGATATTGGGGATGGATTTTATGGTACCAGCCGGTATACGACTTGACCTGTCTCATGGAACCCTGACTCTGCCGGATGAGGTGCAGATTCAGTTATCCGGCCGACGACCTTTATATGGTACTCATGTACGAATGCTAAAAATGGGTCAGTACGAGAACATCGGGGTGTCCCGATCAGTCGATGTCATGATTCGGCCGAGTGATCGGCAACAGAAATTGTGGTGGACCCGTGGTGAACGATGGGTACCAACGTTCGTTAAAGGTATCGGCAGATCAAGCTACATCAGGGTCACGAATATATCCGATCAGCCGCTGATCGTCCACGAAGACATGATCTTAGGGATGTGGCTACCCGAGGGGAAAGTACCTCGACAGATCGGGTATGTCTCAGTGGGATCACGAAGATATATTGAATGGCAGAATCTGGCTTATCAAGCCACCACGGACCTGATCAGTGACGAAGACTTAGCGGATGAAGATACTTTACCTATGGTTGAGAAGCCGGAATATTCTACGCCGACCAAGCTGCTGATCAGGAGGCCACCGATCGAAGCGACAGGGGAAAGCCGGGTCAAAGAAGGTCCACAGATATTGAGTATTATTAGGCCCGGCTCACCGAAAACAACGGACCCAGATTGCGGAAATGACAGTGAGGAGTTCGAGAACGAATATGAGAAGGAAAAGGAGGATGAATCTGCCGAAGTCATTACGGAGGAAGGTGAACCCGAAGTAGGCCATCAGTCGAGTGACGGACAAGGAGCAACTCAAGATGATACCGATCAGAAAAAGGCAGATCAGGTGGACGAACAAGTGTGTATACACGAAGGTGGCGATCAGTACATTGCATTGAAGTATCGAGAAGCAGATGGCCGTTTTACCGGAAGTATCGCCCAATACGCCAGAAGTCACCATGGAAGATCTACAGGTCGGTGACCCCGAAGTGAACACGCCCGAGCAGATCGATCAGCTAAAGAAGATCATCTGGAAAAGACGCCACTTACTGATGGGGAAGGGTAATGCCCTACCCCCAGCCGCATTCGGAGCTGTTTGTGATATAGACGTGGGAAATGCGAGGCCGATCGCTCAGCGTTGTCGTAAAGTTGCACCTCAATACCGGAAAAAGTTATCCGATTTGATCAAGGGCTTGTTGAGTACAAAAATCATCCGACCGTCAACATCGCAGTGGGCATCACCGATCGCGGTCGTGATTAAGAAGAATGGGGTTGTTATTCGATTGTGTATCGACTATAGAATGGTGAATCGCCTCACGAAATTGATGGTCTATCCGATGCCCCTGATCAATGATTTATTAGAAGATCTGGATAAAGTTTTATGGTTTTGTTCGCTGGATATGGCTAGTGGTTTCTGGGTGGTTTCGATGACTGATCGTGCTCGAGAGATCTCGGCTTTCGTTACACCTTTCGGACTTTTTGAATGGAATCGGATGCCGTTTAGATTAAAGAATGCCCCACAGATCTATCAGAGGCTGATTGACAATGCTCTCTATGGGTATTTCCAGATCAGTGCTGATCGGGAAGCCACCGATCTACATGATGTGTTTACGGAGGGTGAACCAGACCAAGATCAGGGCCGATCAGTGTTGGGAAGGCGATCATACATAGATGACATCTTGGTCACAGCAACATTCTGGGATATGCTATGCGATAAGGTCGAACGACTCCTGAACACCTGCGAGCGCTGGAATTTATCGATCAGTGTGGTCAAGAGTTTCTGGGGTCAACCCAAGGTCGCTTACCTCGGCCATAACGTGTCAATACAAGGTTTGGAGGCAAACCCGAAGGATCTGGCCGCCCTCAGCAACTTACCGTTTCCCCGGTCACTGAATGCCATGCAATCCTTCCTCGGATCTCTGAATTATTATAGCCGATTTATCGAAGACTTCTCGATTTACGCCGACCCCGAAAGCAGACGACAGCGGTCCATCGCACGTTCACTACAAATAGTCGGCCCAGCATAAAAGTTAAAGATGTTGAGCTTCGACGGGTAAGCCAATGTCAAGAAGGGAATAGACGCTTACAGCGCCGTCTTGTGGAAGCTGCTTGAGGGGAAAGTGATACTCGCTGCATCCAATTTACGCCTGGTATAACGATGAATGAAGCTGAATACCGAGGACTGTTGTTTGGTTTCAATTCGCTGGTCGGTAAAATACAGGAACGGATTATCATATGTGGCGACTCCAATCTAGTGATTAGACAAATCACTGGAGAGATTGATTGCAAGGCCCCTAAACTGAGGTTGTTGGACGACCGTGTCATGTCGGCTTTGAGGTAATGGCTGGAGCATGAAATGATGCACGTTAAAAAGAGTGGAATAGAAGTGCAGATTATCTGGCCTCCTCAGTCATGCGGGACCAGGTTGGAGTTATGATTTCGGATACAGCTATGCAAGTGGAAATGGCTGAGTTTAACAAGCTACCAGAGATAATCATACCGGCCCATGGCGAAGTCCGAATGTCCTGATCTAGTCAGTCAGGAGAAGAAATATTCGATGGCCAGGTATGTATAACAGGCACCCAGATTCGAGAGGAGTATGAACTACCCCGCGGTAGCAGGAGTTCACTTTTAGGCTGATTAGGCTACTCAAAAGTAAGCCGTCCGGATCAGGTGGGCTGGGTGGCCGTCGGTGGTGGACGGCCAAGGGGCGGATCGTCTAAAGGATGTGCGTGTGAAGGATCCTGAGGGAGGCTCGGCCGCTGTAGAAGACGAATGGAATGCCGAAGGTGGATGCTTGGTCGCTAAAGAAGAGTCGACGTCAGTGGCCCGGTATGTCTAGATGGATTGCTATCCAGGTCGAGCCGGATATTTGGTGTACGGTACACGAAGAAGTATCCAGGTTGAGCTGGAAGGTAGCTGGATGGTGGCCGGATGTAGGCTGGATGGTTGGTGTACTATACACGAAGGCATTCCGGTGGAGCTGACTGGGCATATTCAGGTAAGGCACATAACTATTCAACCGGGCTATTTGGGGTAGATTACACAAATGGTTGCATTGGATATAGGGATAAAAACCAATATACGTTTCGCTTTCGAAGACGCAAGTAGCTTTCATTGGTTTACAGCAGAGGGCTAACAAGGCCCCATCTTGCTGCTATTGGTTTGCCCGGGGAAGGTTAAAGGAACCCACCGGAAGTCCCCTGAGCGGGAGTCACCGCTTTGCATATACTCAACTCAAGTCGCCCGTGTTTTGAACACGGTTTATCTCTACTGGAAAGTGTGGTAACGTTTTGGACTGCTGTTGGTGGAGTTATATTTGGATTCCCCTTTACGTACACGACTAGATTTACGCCTTTATTATCACTGGTTGAGCTGGCCGATCGATTATTCTTAGTCCAGCCCTCGCGTTATACAAACTTCAAGTATATTGCCAATTCTGCTCCACGGTGAAGATTTCCGCTCAGGGCCAACCCTAGTTCTAACCCTCGTTTCCTTATTCGACAGACTTTTAGCTTTTCGCCATGCGGTCCATCAAGAGAGCGCAACCGCCAGTGCTGATGGGTACACAAGGTGAGCTTTTCGAACATGGATAATCCAAGTCGCCACGACCAAGGTGATGGAAGTGACCGATCCAGCCGGCCGGATGCCGGATCGGATCAAGACCTGGATAGACGAAGTACCCCCTCCGACATGCAGTCATCTGGGCCCCCCAGTGGGTGTTCCCATCCCAAAGGTGTGCGTGCCACCAAGAAGCGGGCAGATGGGACCCATCTGGAATACCACCATCGTTTGAATGTCGCAGGAATGAGGGCGACCATACCGGTTAAAGAGGATGCCAGCCGGTCGAAAGCTGTCCGAGAACATGTGGAGCATTTCATCAGCACGTTGAACGACCGGGACCTGGCGGACTAGCTGGCGCTGCTGCGACTGAAGAATACTACGGGTTTGGAGCTGACGCTGCGGATTTATCAAAGAGCGAAGAAGCGAGTCCTCAAGGCAGCAGTGGGAGCGGCCAGGTACAAGTCACTTTTTTACCAAGGAAGCCGGCCGCCATCCACCACTACGGCCCGAGCCGTCCGCATGGTGACCCGAGAGTCGGATGCAAATACTTCGGAAGAGGAATACTAGCGGACTGGGGGCGAATCCGAGCAGGTAAAAAATATGTCGGTATGTGTTCTCGGTGGAAGCCAGTCAGCCGTCCAGACTACCATCTGGGTCAGGCCAGCAGAAGGGGTTTCCACCGCGAACTGACCAAGACTATCCTAGACGTAAGTACACCCACTGTGGATCTATCAAGCATGACGATAGAAGCTGCTGGAAGCGACTGACCTGAATGAAGTACGAGAGGAAAGGACATCCAGCTGAACACTGCCCGTTCACCTGCAATACTGGCGGAGAGGTGCAGGAGGCTGGACTCTGCCCCATCGAGATATTCTACAACCAGATGAAGAAGTGCTATGTCCTGACCAAACATGCTGGAATGTTGCCACCAGGGGAGGAAACGTTTTTAAACTAGATCGCTCGCCAGGTTGGAATCTGGTTCGAGCCGAGGGTCTAGTTTTAGTATCAATGCATATGTGGTTAAGGAGGATAATCAAGAAGCAAAGCAAAGCGTAACCGACAATGCATGTAAGTTTGACGATTACGTCATCCGGTCCCGGGCAGATGGGCTGCCCCTTCCTGGTGAGCAGTATGCGAACGGACGAATATTCTCGGTCTGAAGTACTTATGGAATTGAATCTGCTTCCTAGCGAATCGCGAGGTTTTTGGAAATACCATTCGCCGGATAAATTGTTCAAGCAAGCCAAGGCGGATGGTAAAATTAATAACCAGAAGGCCATCAGGCTGTTTGACTCTGGCGCAAAAGGGTCTATCGTCGACATCACCTTTGCTCGTAAGGTGGGGTGTGAAATAGACGAGACGAAGCGGCAGTAGTGTATCAGCATTGGAGAAAGTTTGTACATGACCCTAAGAAGAACAAGAGTTAAGATTACGTTGGCTGGGTCTTTGGTGTATTACTTTACTGCCTGGGTGGGTAAGCTAGCCGGGCAGGATGCAGTTCTTGGGATGTGCTTTATGGTCCCAGCCGGCATACGGCTGGATTTATCGCATGGGACATTGACGTGGACGGATGAGGTGCAGATCCAGCTGGCTGGCCGGCGGCTTTTATATGGTGCCCACGTCCAGTTCCTCGAGTTAGGTGGGTATGTAACGTTGCTAGTGGGAAGAGCGGTAGAAGTAATGGTACGACCACACGACAGACGACGTAAGTTATGGCTGACTAGGGGCGAGTGTTTGGTATCCTCGTTTGTCAAAGGGGAAGATCACCTCAGTTACATAAGTGTTACCAATATCTCGGAAAGACCCCTCACCTTGCATGAAGACGTGATCATTGGAATGTGGCTGGCCGAGGACAAGGTGCCCCGCCGGCCGGGCTATGTCACTATTGGCTAAAGACGCTATATTGAGTGGCAAAATCTGGCCTGTCAGGCAACCACCGATTTGGTCAGCGAAGAGGAAAGAGTGGAGGAAGACCAGGCTCCAATGGTGGCTAAACCAGAGTACCGGACCCCTTCTCAAATATTGACGTGGAGCCGGCCGTCGCCGGATCCGGCTGAACGTACTGGACGAGATCCTGCCCCAATCGCTGAACTGGTTTTGTCCACTCCGTTGAAGATGGACGAACGGCAGGGCAGGAAAGAAGACAAGGCAGAGTCACATGTGCGGTCAACTCCGATGCCGGATGGCTTGATGAGCAAGATGATACTGGATCGACCGATCCGGCTGACCAGGATTCGGAAATTGCTAGAGGTGGATCAACCGATCCGGCTGACCAGAATTCGGAAACAGCCGGAGGTGGATCAATTGATCCAGCTGACCCGGATCCGGAATTAGTCGAAGCTGATCAAGTCTGCATTCATGAAGGGGGCGAGCTATACGTCGAAGGCATGGATGATCAGATTGCAGTACTACCTAAGGTAACCCTCTGCCAACCAGCAGTCACTGTTGACGATCTACAAATTGGAGACCCGGATGTGAATACCCCGGAATAGATCAGCAGGCTGAAGGACATCATATGGAAAAAGAAACATCTGCTGATCGGTCCTGGAAATGCACTGCCTCCGGCCGCCCATGGGGCAGTATACGACATTGATGTGGGAAACGCCAAGCCGGAGGCACAAAGGAGCCGGAGAGTCGCCCCCAGTATCGGGAAAAGCTGTCGGAGCTTATCAAGGGATTGCTAGCCACCAAGATAATTCAGCTGTCCACCTCACCATGGGCTTCGCCATTGTAACCATCATTTAGAAGAATGGGGTGGATACAAGGATGTGTATCGACTACCGGCTGGTGAACCGGCTGACTAAGCTAATGGTTTACCCGATGCCGTTGATAAACGACTTGCTGAAGGATCTGGATAAAGTTTTGTGGTATTGCTCGTTGGACATGGCTAGTGGGTTCTGGGCGGTCTCTATGACCGATCGTGCACAGGAAATCCCTGTGTTTGTGACGACCTTCGGGTTGTTTGAGTGGAGCCGGATGCCCCTTGGCCTAAAGAATGCTCCGCAGATTTAACAGCGGCTAATAGATAACGCGTTGTATGGACATTTCAAGATCATGGCGGACAAAGATTCTGCCCTGGTCGGTGATGTGTTCGCCGAAAGTGACCCGGACCCCGCCCCAAAACCGAAGGTTTTGAGGCAGCGGTCCTACATTGATGACATTCTCGTGGCGGCTACTACTTGGGATTTACTATGTGAAAAGCTGGAAACGTTTATGATTACGTGTGAAAAGTGAAATATTTCGATTAGTGTGGTAAAACGTTTCTGGAGAAAAACTACGATGGCTTATTTGATCCACCAGGTTTCGATTGCTGGACTGGAAGCCAATCCGAAGTATTTGGAGTCCTTGAGTAATCTGCCTTTCCCGCGGTATTTGAAGGCCATGCAATCTTTTTGGGCAGTTTGAATTACTACAGTCGGTTCATCGAGGATTTCGCGATCTATGCTGCTGTTTTGTATGAGTTACGGGAGGTGGATTACCGCAAGCTGAGAGAGCAGGATAGGCAGGGGGAAGTGCGAACCGAGCCAGCAATATCAACTAATGATATGCTGCCCGGGTCAACTATCTCCAACAATGAGTTGCCGCCCGGGTCGACTATTTCCACCAATGACGTGCTGCCCTTGTCCATCCAGACAGGCACTCGGCTGTCCAATTCCTGAGAGGCCGGGCCGGATGACACATGACCAGGGCAATGATAGCTTTTGGTATGCTGAAAGCAAAGATGGCGACCACACCAGTCCTGAAGCATTTTAATGTGAATGAGGTGCCTGCGGTCATCATCTATGCTAACAAGTGGGCTATCTCAGCTGCCCTCGTGCAGGATCATGATGGAGCGTATTGTCCTGGAACGTTCACAAGCCTGTCTCTGAAAGCTGACGAAGTTAACTATGAGCTAGTGGATAATGAGTTTTGGCTTTACTACGGATCCTCGATGTGTGCTATAATATGTTGGTATCCCGACTAATTAAGGTATTTTTCAGACGGTCGACCCTGGCATTGCTTTTTACGGCAAATGGAATTGATGGTTGGCTAGGTAGATTGGCTGCTTTGCTGTCTCAGTGTAATCAAATGTACAAAAGGAGAAGAGGAGATACTGGGTACGTTAGCGGCCAGCATCACCCTAAGGGTAGCGATGGAGGAAGCGCTGATAGCCATAGCGCCTCGTAAACAGCCACGACAATCCATCATACTACCATCACCGACAGTGGGACCGACAGAAGAACTGATGGTTCTAAGCTTGGATGGGTCATCAAGCGTACTAAAAGTAGTAGAAGCCTCTAGTGCTATCTTATGGAGGCTGGTCAAATGGAAAATGGTCGCAGCTGCTACAGATTATACCCCTGGCAAAACGGTGAATGAGGCGGAGTACCGAGGATTGTTACTTTGCCTAGATCTGCTGACTGGCCGGACGAAGGGGTGGATCATCATATGCGGTGACTCCAAACTGGTGATTCGTCACATCACGGGAGAAAAAGACTGCAAGGCCCTCGACTAAGGCAGTTGAATCATCGGGTTATGTCAGTCCTGAGAAAATGGTCGGAACACGAATTGTTACATGCCAAAAGAGTGTGTAACAATAGTGCAGACCATCTGGGCACATTGGCCATGCGTGAACAGTTCAGCATTACAGTTTCGGATCCTGTTGTGCTAGGTGAACTGGCGGGAATTAACAGGTTGCCGGATATAATCGGGCGCGCCGCCAAGTGCAAAATCGACCCACCCAGATCCAACCAGTTTGGAGAAGAGGAGTATGATGGCCAGGATTGGGGAACGAATATTCAGATTCAGCTGGATTAGCAGCCCCCTATGGTAACAGGAACTCGCTCTAGAGGATTTTTTTAGCTGATCGGGCACTGACCAATCCGGGTTAGCAGCCGATTGGAAAGAGGGGTTGGACAAGCGAAGGGCGAAGTAAGGGATTAAAGAGGCATTGACGGATATATTAAAATCGGAACAAAAAGGAAAAAGAATTGAACGAGTCAGGTTGCTCCTCACTATGGACGATTATACTTGTTGTGAAGCCGGGGCATTCGAAATTCAGGATGCTTGGAGGGCCGGTTACGATATTGATTGTGCCAAGGATCTTGCCGGTCGATATCTTCCAAAGATACGGAAAGGGAAGAAGTCCGGTCAGGGGCACCTAGGCCAGGATACCGCATTCCCGCTGTCCGAAGACGTAGACGACTGATACGGCTTGAGCCTCCCAACGTAAACGTTGGTGAAGGTGCATGGCCCGGGAATGTCTCTAGGTGTACATGCATTCGCCCTTTACGCTTTGGACGCTTAAAGGGTCAATGAATTTAGGGAGCGAACTTCGTGTAGGGAGTTGCTAGTTGCATGTGTAAGGCAAATTAGTAGTTGATAACAATCTTTTTCCTTTTTGAAAGGAATTTGTGTTTTTCCTTCCATTCTTATCTGCATTTTGCTTCTGCTTATCAAAAGCAGAAGCTTGTGAATCTTTTACATAACGTATTACAGCGCCAAGCTGTAATACAAATTCACCTCCTGCTTTATTAGCAGTAGATGGGCTGCCTTCGTTGTCTGCTGCCTTCGTTGTCTGCAGCCATCGCTGCAGACACATATTCCGCGTAAGTATCTTCAGTATCTGAAGCTGCTTGAGTTTCTACTGTGTCTACAGTAGAAGACTCGTCAGTCTCTTCGCAAGTTGCGGTTGCAACTTGCGCATCGACTCGCTCAAAATTTG
>MIQA02004273.1:49948-65573 GCA_001887855.2 Sclerospora graminicola | reverse complement strand
CACAGAAGGCCAAAATGTCACCACTTCCCAATACTTAATACCGTGTTCAAAACACGGGCGACTTGAGGTGAGTATACGAAGTCGCCGCGACTCCCGGTCAGGGACTTCCGGTGGGTTAACTTAACCTTCCCCGGGCAAACCAATAACAGCAAGAGGGGACCTTGTTAGCCCTCTGCCGTGAACCAATGAAAGCGAATTGTGTCTAAGAAAGCGAAACGTATACTGATTTATCCTATATCCAATACTCCCTTTTGTGTAACCTACCCCAAATAACCCGGCTGACCAGTCATGTGCCTTACCCAAAGTAGCCCGGTTAACTCCGACTTTGTGTACCCCGCCTGGCCGGTACACCAACCCCAGATGGTACCAACCCGGCCGGTACACCGAACCCAGATCGTACCAGTCCAGCTGGTACATTGTACCAGGCCGGCTCGGCCGGATGGCCATCCATCCGAGCTCCCTGGCCGCTGACGCTAGCAATTCCATGGCAGCTTCTCATCCGATCCGGATGCCTCCTTCATCCACTAGAACACTCGTCTTCCTTCAGGCTCCCTTCACACATACCTTCCAACCAATCCGCCGCCAATCCGCCACCAATCCGCCCCTCGGCCGTCCACCGTCCGTGGTCGCTTAGCCAGCTAGCCCAACTATCCACGCATTCTGTCACGTTCGTCCGGTCTGATTCCAGGCCTGGCGCCGTCCGGCCGCTCGTAGGTATGCTCGGCGGCGGCTATCCGGTGCCCACGCCCTTGGTCCAAATTTCTGCCAATCAGAATGCGCCCTCTGAAAAGTACTTCACATTAATTCATAAGTCACTTTACCACAGAAAGATGGCTGGATCAGGACCAGGTCACTATCCAGGTCACCTACCCCTAAAAATGCTGGATTTGCCAGAGCCGGATTATCCACCTCGCAAGGATAGGCCTCCTTTTTTGAAGAAGAGGAAGAAAAGCTGGACGGCCTATCACAGAAGGTTACGGACACCGCTCTGGAGCATGCCCACCACCTTCGCGAGTTGGGGCAGTTCTTACGGACGGATGGGGTCCTGAAGATAACTCGACCAAAAGTCCTGGGTGGATTGAAAGGTCCCGTCTTTCCCCATCTCTCTCAGACAGCCACGTGTCCCTCATTAGAGGACTCTTCGATCAGCTCAAGCAAGCCGGCATCAACACCGGGCTTTCGATCCAAACCAGTTGTTTGACCTGAAGGCGGACAGGCTGAACGAGGCATCCAGCGCACTTCACGACCGCTTAGTACCGCTAGTGGGCTGCTCTCCGTCGCATTAGATGGCGGTAACAGCTGAAGCGATCCCACCTTCACCGCTGGCAGCAGGCAGACCGGCCGGAATGCATTCAGGTTCTTCACAGTACGAGATGGCCCCTTCAGAAGTGGATTCGACGGACTCATCACCCGGATGACGCTTGTCCCTAGGGGAGCATCGCGTGTGGCAATGGCCACGAGGTTTGGGGGATACGAAGATCCAGATGCGCCCGATCGGAAGGAAGCCAGACAGCATAGCGTCCAGATCCGGACGGCGATGGAGGATCCAGATCTAAGTGGCGAAGACGTGGATGTGCGAATTAAGAAAGAATCCCAAGCCGGCAGCCAAGCTGTCCCCTTAAGTAGACTCTCGAGCTAGCCCTCAAGTGCCGATCACCTTCAGAGCATGTTTTCGGCGATGATGAAAAGATACTTGGAGGAACAACGTCGGGTTAGTGCCGGCCGCTGCAGACAAGGTCCGGAGGATCAGCCGGCTCATCGTGAGAGTCGGATGCCCGAACCGGTCCAACATTATGCGATGGAACCGATCGACGAGGACATGGAGTCAGTGCAAACATAGGCAGAGTGAGCCCCGCCAAGTTGCCGGTCAAGTCGCCGATCTGGACTGCTAGCGAATAGGAAACCGCCACCCAGTAACGTGGATATGGAGTCGGTCAAGTCAGCCAGGTACCACTATGATCCGGATGACCTGGATCTGGGGATGTCTCGCCGAGCCAATATGGCCTCAGGCCAAGATTTTGATCAGGACTCAGGGGCGATTACCAGGGTTCGGATGTCAGCCACGTCCGAGTTGAAGGATTTTACTGGACGAGACATGGATGACGACCAGGCCCGAGGATGGCTAAGCAAGACAAAGTAGACGAAGTCAGCATTCCTCAGAGACCGTACGCTGGACTATGAAAAGTGCCTGGTTTTCGGAAGCCTGGTGAAGGGTCCAACAAAACCCTGGATCCAGTAGCTCAGCCAGGAAGTCCGAGACGGTTAGAGGGAGCTGGTTGAAGCATTTTGAGAACAATACTGTGGATCGGGAATGTCGGTGACACGTCAGTACTTCCATACCAAGAAGCGGCCAGACGAGACCCCTCTGGAATAGCTCCATCGTTTTAATGTCGCAGGAATGAGGGCCAACATACCCGGTTAAGGAAGATGCCAGCCGGTCGGAAGCTGCTCCGGTTAAGGAAGATGTCAGCCGGTCGGAAGCTGCTCGAGAACATGTGGAATATTTCATCAGCACGTTGGACGACCGAGAACTGGCAGACCTGCTCGCGCTGCTGAGACCAAAAAATATCACGGAGTTAGAGCTGACGCTACGGACTTATCAAAGGGCGAAGAAGTGAAGTCCCGAGGCAGCAGTTGGAACGGGCAGGTACAAGTCAAGTTCTAACCCAGATCAAAAGGGAGCCGACCGCCATCCACCAGGATGGAACGAGCCGTCCGCATGTTGGCCCAAGAGTCGGATGCGACCAGTTCAAAAGGGGAGTTTCAGCGGTCTAGGGGCGAATCCGAGGAGGAGCAATACCGGTATCTGTTCTCGGCAGAAGCCAATCAACTGCCAGGCTACCATCTGGGTTAGGCCAGCAGAACGGTTTTCCGGCTCGAACTGATCAGGATTATCCTAGCCGGAATTGCACTCACTGTGGGTCCTTCAAGCATGACGACAGAAGCTGCTTGAAACGGTTGACTTGCAAGAAGTGCGAAAGGAAAGGACATCCAGCTGAACACTGCCTGATCACCTGCAAGACCTGCGGGGAAGTGCACGAGGCTGGGCTTTGCCCCATCGAGGATTTTTACAACCAGATGAAGAAGTGATATGTCCCGACCAAGCACGCTGGAATGTTGCGACCAGGAGTGGAAAGTATGTTAAACTTGATCGCTCAACAGGTTGGAATCTCACTCGAGCCGAGCGGTCTTGGTATCTATGCATATGTCGATAAGGAGGATAATCGACGAGCAAAGCAAAGCGTAACCGACAATACATGTAAGTTTGACGATACGTCACCCGAGCCCTGGGCAGCAGAGCCGACCCTTTCCTGGTGAGTAGTATACGAACGGACGAATATTCTCGGTCTGACGTGGTTATGGAATTGAATTTATTACCCGGTGAATCACGAAATTATTGGAAATACCATTCGCCGGATAAGTGGTCCAAGCACGCTAAGGCCGATGGTAAGATTTAAAACCAGAAGGCCACTATGCTTTTTGACTCTGGCTCAGAAGTGTCCATCGCCGACACCACCTTTGCTCGTAAGGACCCAAGGAAGAACAAACGTTAAGATTACGCTGGCTGAGTCTTTGGTGTACTACTTTACCGCCTGGTTAGGTAAGCTAGTCAGGCAGGATGCAATTCTGGGGTTGGACTTTATGGTCCCAGCAGGCATACGGCTGGATTTATCTCATGGCACATTGACGTTGCGTGACGTGGTGTAGATCCAGCTGGCTGGCCGGAGGCCTCTGTACGGTGCCCACGTCAAGTTCCTCGAGTTAGGCCAGTTCGTTACGGTTTCAGTGGGAAGGACAGTAGAAGTAATGGTGCAACCCACGACAGGCGGTATAAGTTATGTCTAAGTAGGGGCGAGTGTTGGGTGCCCTCGTTCGTTAAAGGGGAAGGTCACCTTAATTACATAAGTGTGGCCAACATCTCAGAGCAGCCCTTACCTTGCATGAGGACGTCATCATTGGAATGTGTCTGGCCGTGAAAAAGTGCCCCGCCGGACAGGTTATGTCACTATTGGCTCAAGACGCTATGTCGAGTGGAAACAAAAACCTGGCTTACCAGGCAACTACAGATCTGGTCAGTGAGGAAGAACCTGTGGAGGAAGACCAGACTCCAATGGTGGCTAAACCAGAGTACCGGACGCCTTCTAGAATATTAATGCGGAGCCGGCTATCGCCGAATCAGGCTGAGCATGCCGACCGAGATCCCGCCCCAGTCGCCCAACTGGTCTTGATCACACCGCCTCAGAACAGGTGAACAACTGGATCAGGAGAGGAGGCAAGTTGGAGTCACATGAGCGGTCACCTCTGATACTGTCCTGCCCTGTGACCAGGATGATGCTGGATCGACACATCCGGACTGGGATTCTGAATTAGCCGAGGGTGACCGGGACGGAAAGTCGCCTGGTCATGATTCGGAATTAACCGAAGCCGACCAGGATGGGTAACTACCTGACCTGGATTCGGAATTAACCGAAGCTGACCAGGATGAGGAACCACCTGGCCTGGATTCGGAATTAGCCGAAGCCGACCAGGATGGGAAACCACCAGACCTGGATTCGGAGTTGACCGAAGCCGACCAGGTCTGCATTGACGAAGGGGCGACCTATCCGTCGAAGGCATGGAAGATTACATAACAGTGCTATCTGAGGTGACTCCCTACCAACCAGCAGTAACTATGGACGATCTACAGGCTGGAGACCCAGACGTGAGCACTCCGCTGGCTAAAGGATATCATATGGAAAAGGAGACATCTGCTGATCGGCCCAGGTAATGCACTACCTCTGGCCTCCCATGGGGCGGTATGCAACATCGATGTGGGGAGCGCAAAACCGGTAGAGTAAAGCCGGTAGCGCAAAGATGCCGAAGGGTCGCCCCCCAGTATCGGGAAAAGCTATCAGAACTCATCAAAGGACTGCTGGCCACCAATATCATCCAGTTGTCCACCTTGCCATCGGTGTCGCCCATTGTAATCATTATAAAGAAGAACGGGGTGGATATAAGGCTGTGCATTGACTACCGATTGGTAAACCGGCTAACTAAGCTAATGGTTTTCACAGTGCCGCTGATTAAAGACTTGCTGGAGAATCTGGAAAAAGTTTTATGGTATTGTTCATTTGACATGGCTAGTGGATTTTTGGTGGTCTCTATGACCGACCGTGCACGAGAAATATCTGAGTTTGTTACGCCCTTCGGGTTGTTCGAGTAGAACCGGATACCGTTAGGCCTCAAAAATGCCCCGCAGATTTACCAACGGCTAATAGACAACGCGTTGTATCGGCACTTCAAGATCAAGGTAGATCAAGATCCTGCTCTGGTCGGTGACGAGTTCACCGAAGGTGACCCCGACCCCGTCACAAAACCTTCGGTTTTGGGGCGACGGTCCGACATTGATGACATTCTCGTGACGGCTACTACTTGGGATTTGTTATGTGAAAAAGTGGAACAGTTGATGATTACGTGTGAAAAGTGGAATCTCTCGATTAGCGTGTTGAAAAGTTTCTGGGGAAAAGCTAAGGTGACCTATTTGGGTCACCAGGTTTCGATTGCTAGACTGGAAGCCAATCCAAAGGATCTGCAGTGTTTGAGTAATCTGCCTTTCCAGCGGTCATTGAAGGCCATGCAATCCTTTTTGGGCAGATTGAACTATTACAGTCGTTTCATTGAGGACTTCGCGGTCTATGCTGCTGTGTCGTACGAGTTACGGGAGGTGGATTACCACAAGCTGAGAGAGCAGGATCGGCAAGGAGAAATGCTGACCGGGTCAGCTATATCAGCCAATAGAAGCTGTCCTCATCAACTATATCTTCCAATGAGAGGCTGGCCACGTCAAATATTTCGGCCAATGAGAAAGTGGACTCGTCTGCCCAAGTAGGCAGCCGGCTCTCCAAATCCAAATCGGCCCGGCCAGACGACCACATGACCAGGGCGATGGTGTTCTTCGGCATGCCGAAAGCAAAGATGGTGATCAAACCGGTTCGGAGACATTTTGATGTGGATAATGTGCCAGTGGTCATCATTTATGCTAGCAAGTGGGCTATCTCGGCTGCCCTAGTGCAGGATCATGATGGAGTATATTGTCCTGTGATGTTCACCAGCCGGACTCTGAAAACTAACGAAGTGAACTATGGGACCAGAGGATCGTCGGTGAAAGCGACAGGTGAAAGTCGTGTCAAAAACGTTCCACAGATTTTGAACGTTATTAGACCCGGATCACCGAAGGCCACGGACCCGGAGGATGAAAATGATGGTGATACGATTAAAGACGACTATGATGCCAACGAAATATGTCAGAACTGGGATCTTGGGGAGAAATTGGAACATGAACATCTCAAAGTTGTCAAGAACGAAGTGAAATCCGAAGTAAATCACCAGATGATTCGCAAGGGGCGATCCGGTCTGACACCGAACCGGAAGCAATAGATCCGGTGGATGGACAAGTATGTATACAAGAAGGTGGTGATCAATACATGGAAGATATCGAGAAACAGATGGCGGTCTTGACAGAAGTATCACTCAACATACCGGAGGTCACCCTGGAAGATCTACAAGTCGGTGATCCCGAAGTAAACACTCCGGAGCAGATCGATCAACTAATGAAGATCATCTGGAGAAGGCGTCATTTATTGATTAGGAAGGGTAATGCCTTACCCCCAGCTGCTTACGGAGATGTTTGTGATATTGACGTAGGAAATGCGAGACGATCGCCCAACGTTGTCGCAAAGTCGCGCCACAATACCGGGAAAAGCTATCCGATTTGATCAAGGGTCTGTTAAGTACGAAAATTATCCAACCTTCAACATCGCAGAGGGCATTACCGATTGTGATCGTGATAAAAAAGAATGGAGTTGATATCCGACTCTGTATCGACTACAGAATGGTGAACCGCCAAACGAAGTTGATGGTTTGTCCGATGCCCTTACTAAATGATTTACTTGATGATCTAGATAAAGTTTTATGGGTTTGTTCATAACATATGGCCTGTGGTTTCTGGGTGGTTTCGATGACCGATCGTGCTCGAGAGATATCTGCTTTTGTTACACCTTTTGGCCTTTTCGAATGAAATCGGATGCTGTTCGGACTGAAGAACGCTCCGCAAATCTATCAGAGATTGATTGACAACGCTTTCTATGGATATTTCCAGGTCAGTGCCGATCGAAAGATCACCAAACCGCACGATGTGTTCACGGAAGGTGAACCAGACCAGGATCAGAGACGATCAGTCCTGGGAAGACCATCATATATAGACGATATCTTGGTTACGACAACGTCATGGGATATTCTATGCGATAAGGTCGAACGACTCCTCGACACTTGCGAGCGCTGAAATTTATCGATCAGCGTGGCCAAGAGCTTCTGGGTTCAGCCCAAGGTCGCTTATATCTTGGTCACAATGTGTCGATTCAAGATTTGGAAGCAAATCCGAAGGACTTGGGTGCACTTAGTAACCTTCCTTTTGCCCGATCACTAAAGGCTACGCAGTCTTTTCTCGGATTCCTGACTTATTCCGATTTATCGAAGATTTTTCGATATATGCTGCTACATTATACGAGTTGAAAGAAGATGATAATCACAGGCTACGAGAGCGTGAGCAGTTGGGAAGATCACCATACGAGACCAGTCACGAAACCGAAGTCAACAAACCGGATCACAAAACCGGCTCGGTGAACGACCGAACCGTGTCTGGAACGGAAGGTCATATGGAACGAGCTGTGGTAGCTTTCAGTATGTTGAAGGCGAAAATGAATTCGACCCCGATATTGAAACATTTCGATCCAGAAAGGATTCTCGTGGTGATTTTATATGCAAGTAAGTGGGCAATAACAGCCGCATTGGTCCAAGATCACGATGGAGTGTATTGTCCAGTGACGTTTACAAGCCGGACGTTGAAACCGAATGAGGTTAACTATGTCATTATGGATAAGGAAGTGCTGGCACTATTACGCATATTAGACATCTGTTATTCTTTGCTGGTGGCCAGACCGATCAAAGTAATGTCTAGACGGTCCACCCTGGCTTGGTTATTGTCTTCGAACGGAATTGACGGAAGACTGGGGCGATGGGCATCTCAGTGGACCTTGGAAATCATCAAATGCACCAAGGGTGAAGAAGAAATTCTCGACACGCTAGCAGCCAGTATTACCCCCTTATCAGAGGTCGACGAAGCCCTGATCGAGGTCGCTCCTCGAAAGCAACCGCGAGAATTAATCATCATACCCCCACCGGTCATCGGCTTGGATGAAAACTTGATCGTCATAAGTTTCGACGGATCAGCGAGCGTAAAGAGAGGCGTTGGGGCGTATAGTGCGTTGATGTGGAAATTGCCGGAATGTACAATCATATCTGCTGGTTCAAATTATACTCCGGGTAACACAGTCAATGAAGCTGAATACCGTGGTCTGCTGCTGGGTTTGGATCTCCTTCAAGAGCAAAAGAGTGGAAGGGTAATCATATGTGGAGATTCAAATTTGGTGACCCGGCAGGTCACCGGGGGGGTCGACTGCAAAGCTCGGCGCTTGAAGTTGTTAAATGGTTGCGTTATGAAAACCTTACGAAGATGGCCGAATCATGACCGTTTACACGAGAAACGCGACTGGAACAGGAGTGCGGATCACCTTGCCACAATGGGCATGCGTGATCAGACTGGATCGACTATTACCGATAATGCAGTTCTGGATGAATTGGTCGAAGTCAATAGGTTACCCGAGCTGATTCACTTGGAAGATAAAGGAATATCAGCACAAATATCGATCATGACGAGGTCACGAACCAAATCGACATCTAGCACACCGGTTTACTCGAGAAAGGCTGACGGAAGAAATAGTGCAGAAGCTGCTGATTGAAAAGATTCTCAAGGCACAAGCAGAAGGAAAGTAGATTGTTGATTTGAAATCCTTTTTGAATGGTGTCCTGGAGAAACTGAGCCATAATGAAGCAAAGAATTATGTAAAAATCGCTTCCAATTACGAAATGGATGAAAATGATCTGCTTTACTATTATTCTCATGATGATCAAGCTGACACGGATCTCGATCGATCAGCGAAATTGAGATTTCGGATCTTTGAAAGCCGATATCTTATGCCACGATCATGTCACTTTAAAGGGTGGTCATCAGGATGTTGGCCGGACGTACCACAGAATTCGCAAGAATTTTCACTGGAGAGGCTTATATCGAAGTGTCCAAACGTTTGTTGGAACGTGTACAGATTGCGAAACCGAGAAGGGTATGCCGACTATTAGAGGTAGATTGCCCGGAAATATCCAGGCGACCTACCCCTTTCAAGAGATAGCGATGGATCACATTCCTTCCTTGCCGAAATCGTTTAAAGGCAATACTGAACTGCTGATCTGGACCGCTTTGTTTTCCGGACTGGTGATCGCTAAAGCTGGATTTACTCGAACAGCCTAACAGATTGCCCGCAGTTATGAGGAATGCTTTTTCAGGCGATTCGGTACATGTAAAGTGATCAAGCACGATCGGGAACCGGTCTTTATGGCTGAAGTTTTCCGATCGTTTAATCAAATACTTGGTTAGAAACAAAGTGCGACCATGGCCTACCGGCCGAAGGCGAACGGCAAAGCTGAACGGATGGTACAGACGCTAACCAGAGCTATTAAGATGTATGTCGCTGATTTAGCTCAACAAGATTGGGATGGATATGCAGAGAGACCGGTATTTGCGTTAAATTCTTCTTTCGTCCTGGCGGCTAGCTGAGGCGTAGCCGCCAGGAACCAGTGGTTGAACCCGTCTTCGGGCCATTGTAGGCCAATTCACATATGCCCTACAACAAGCCGCGGCCCCATCTGCCTCCACCTCCGAAGTGGCGGGGCTGGGAAAAAGAATAGAGGTGCTGACAGCCCAAGTGGATAGCCTGGAACACATCCAAATGGATTTAGTCCAGCAGCTCGCCTCCGCCAACCGCCGTGCCGACGAAGCTATCGCCCGGAAATCCTCCCTGGAACCGGGTGATCTTCAGCGGCAAGTGACCGATCTCGAAGGCCAGGTCGCCAGCCTGGCGAAAGAGAGGGACCGCCCCCGCACGCTGGCAGACATCGTCGAACGTCTCCGGGCTACCAACCAGGAGTTAGTTCACCGCTCAAAACTTCAGCGTAAGTGATTCTCCCACTCCTATGTTGTAACTCGGTCGCTTACAGTTTCCATGCCCTACGTCGCTTCGCAGTCCAACAGTTGGAACAGCTGAAAAAGCAGTCCGCCGAGATTTCCGAGGCATCCCAAGAGTTATTGCATTTTTGCGGCCGGTACCGCCGGGTGTCCCAAGAACTAGACGCCACGCGGGGTGACCTGGACTACCTGTGAGAATCTCATACTCAAGCTCTTCTCCATATTTTTTCTCTGGAGCAACAGTTGCAAGAAGCCTCCTTCAGGCAGCAAGGGCTGCGATCTGAGCTTTACCAGGTTCGGGGAAGATACCATAACGCTCATGACGAGCTGTTCCGGGCCGACCGTGCCTACGCCGCCCTGCTGGATAAGGAGGATTGGTTCCGGTCCCTGTTATGTGAGCTGCAAGACCGACTCGAGGAGACTCGGACCCAGGCCGCCCCCATCCTACACGCTCCTTCGTGTGCGCGAGGGGCCATCTTCGCCATCCTGGGGATTGATGATCCATGGAAAACCTCCCCGCCGAAACTGTCCCAGTCATCTGCCTCGGCAGAATCGGGACCTGGGGAACTTCCGGCCAGCTATAATCCACCCCTGGCTGTCTCATATCTCTCGTCCGCATCGGCGAGATCGGGGACCAGAAAACGTCCGGCCAGCTCTAATCCATCTCTGGCTGGTTCCGATCCGCCTTCGACCCCTCCAAAATGGATAAAAGGAGTGAATCCTCCCTCCTGCACCAATGTTATTTGGGCAATTCGGCTAGCGAACTGGAGCTTCCGTCGGACAGCGATGGTAGCTCATTTACAATGGAGGCCGCCGCCGTATCCCCACTCGCTTCGTCGGAGAAAACTGGTCTTACGCCTGACTCGTCGTCTTGCTCGGAAATTGACTCGGCATCCGGCTCGGAAGCTGAACCGCCATCCGGTTCAGGGGCTGCCTCGCCATCCGTTCGGCAGCTACTTCACCATCCGGCTCCAAGACTGGCTTTCCGTCTGGTTCAACCGCGGGTTCAGATCCGGCCTCCCCTAAGTACGTGTACGATGATGACGATGAAGATGAGGATTACCACGATCAGCAGGTGTGTGCTGCGTTGTCCCGCTCTCGCGCGGACGTCCGTCGTCGCCTCTTGAGTCCTGGTGGCCGAGCGGCTGCTTATCCGGCTCCCGATCAGGTCATCGATCTACAGACCCAGCCGCCCACTGGTTTCGGCTCCGGAGAATACGAGCCGGCTAATCCATCTTTGCCTCCCGACACCGCCGTCACTTCGACCTTCCCGGACACCTCCAATCCCGAGACCGTTAGCAAATCCATAGACTCCAGGAGTACGGCCGAGACGGAAAACGGGAAAGCGAAGCAGAAAGGAACGGAGAAGAGGCAAGATATGGAAGAGGAAAAGGCAGAGGAGAATGAGGAGATCAGTGGTTGCCTCTCAGCCTGAAAGACTTGAGAAAATCTTCCTCCAAGGCCTCGGCCAGAACCAGGCCACCGGTTCCAGCAGGATCTCGTCCCAAAAGCGGATCCGTTCGACCGGCAGCCAAGCCCAAGATCCGGCTCCTGCGCCACCTCTCCCCAAGCTTCCGCCCGCTTCTGTGGTTGCCCGACGGACGCTTCCTCAGTGAGGCGGATCGGTCCGACATCCTGCCTTGGCCGGACGAGCAGATGAAAGACCTGAGTCTCGCCGATGTCTCCAGTTCTCGACTCGCTCACACTTTATCCCGTCCACCTCTCTGGATATTCTCTCCGTCTCGCAAGTTGCTTCCAACAGAAACTTGGTGCCCCGACCTGATGAGGTCAGGTGTCGTTGACAAGCTCATGGAAACTAAGCCTTGGAGAATCTTGGACACCGAGATGCCAGATATGGGACTTCCGTCCAGCCCATGTTTCACCGAATTCCGAGCGAGGTTTCGATAATTCGCTGTGACCCATGCCCAGTCCATCTGGGAATCCATCCATTTCCTGTTCATCTCTGCAGAGGATCAGCGAGAAGACTTGCCTCTCCGAGCGTATTCCGCCGCCCGGAAGAATCGGTGTGGTTGGGCCTCGGAGGCGTGGGTCCGTTTGTGTGCGTTTGTCTTGGAGGGCATCAGGGATGGTATTTGTGACCTGGACCTGTTTCTCTCCCCTTTTATACTCCATCTGGCGAACCGAAGGAGCGGAGATTCGGCAGAGGGCGGAACGTGGTATCCAGGCTTAGGTGCTCCGGATCGGACTACCTCTCTTTCCGAATGTTTGGAAGCTATCGACTGGCAAGATCCTTGGCGCAATCAATATCGCAACGGGCCCTCCGATCATCCTGGATTTTGAGTGTCCCGGCTCCGCGACAAGTATAATCGTCCAAAGTGATGGGCAACCTGACTCGTTTAACCTTTTCCTTTCTGTGCTCCCATTTTAATATATCCGTCCATGCTTCTTTTGCCCACCACTCCATCCTTCACTTCGGCTGTTAACCCCGGTTAGTCACACCCAATCGGCTGCAGGTCTACCTAGAGGGATCTCCTGTTGCCACAGGGCTTCTCCTGATCCGGCCGGGTCTGAATGTCTGGTTCTCAGTCCTGGTCGTCATACTCTTCTTCTCCGAAACGGTTGGATCCGGGTGGGTGGACCTCGCACCAGGCGCCCTGTCCGATTATCTCTGTCTGGATGGACACGGGCGGAATCTCATAGGTGGAAATGGCAGCATATCACTGGCTGATATTGCTGGCTCGATTCGCACTTCCCCTTGCCTATCCTGCTCTCTCAGCCTGTAGTAATCCACCTCCCGTAACTCATACAAAACAGCAGCCTAGACCGCGAAATCCTCAATGAACCGACTGTAGTAATTTAAACTGCCCAAAAAAGATTGCATGGCCTTCAAGGACCGCAGGAAACGCAGATTACTCAAGGACTCCAAATCCTTCGGATTAGCTTCCAATCCGACAATCGAAACCTGAAACCCAAATAGGTCGCTTTAGTTTTTCCCCAGAAACTCTTCACCACACTAATCGAAAGATTCCACTTTTCACACGTAATCACCAACTTTTCCACTTGTCATACAGTAAATCCCAAGTAGTAGCCGTCACAAGAATGTCATCAATAAAAGACCGTCGCGCCAAAACTAAAGGTTTTGGGTCGGGGTCCGGGTCACCTTCGGCGAATACGTCACCGACCAGAGCAGGATCTTGATCCGCCTTAATCTTGAAGTGTCCATACAACGCGTTATCTATCAGCCTTCGGACCGACCTCGTTTGGTGCAGTGGTTAAGGCCCTGCCCTCGGGACCGGGAGATTGCGGGTTCGAGTCCACCGTGGACGAAAAATCCAAAGTCGGATAGAGTCGGGGTCCAAAAGTGTAATGAAATGAGGCCCTTACAGCACCGCGCTTGACATGGCTTACACCACCCTGTATAAGGTCAGGTTCTCTAAATATCATCTCTATCAGCCTTCGGATAATTTTGCAAAGCATTCTTTAGGCCGAACGGCATCCGGTTCCACTCGAACAACCCGAAAAGCGTCACAAACGCAGCGATTTCCCGTGCACGATCTGTCATAGATACCACCCAGAATTCACTAGCCATGTCTGACGAGCAGTACCACAAAACTTTATCCATATCCTCCAGCAAGTCGTTTATCAACGGCATCGGGTAAACCATTAGCTTAGTTAGCCGGTTCACCAGTCAGTAGTCGATACACATTCTTATATCCACCCCATTCTTCTTGATAATGATTACAATGCGCGAAGCCCATGGCGAGGTGGACGGCTGAATTATCTTGGTGGCCAGCAATCCCTTGATAAGCTCCGACAGCTTTTCCCGATACTGGGGGGCGACTCTCCGGCAACTTTGCGCCACCGGCTTGGCGTTTCCCACATCAATGCCGCATACCGCCCCATGGGCGGCCGGAGGCAGTGCATTTCTAGGACCAATCAGAAAATGTTTTCTTTTCCATATGATGTTGCTGATCTCTTCCGGGGTGTTCACATCTGGGTCTCCAACTTGTAGATCGTCAATAGTGACTGCTGGTGGGCAGGGGGTTACCTCAGGAAGCACCGCCATCTGATCCTCCATGCCTTCGACGTATAGCTCGCCCCCTTCATGAATGCAGACTTGGTCAGCTTCAACTAATTCCGGATCCGGGTCAGCCGGATCGGTTGATCCGCCTCCGGCTATTTCCGAATTCCAGTCAGCCGGATCGGTTGATCCGCCTCTTGCTATTTTCGAATCCTTGTCAGCCGGATCGGTCGATCCAGTATCATCCTGCTCATCAAGCCATCCGGCATCGGAGGTGACCGCACCTGTGACTCTTCCTTGCCTTCTTTCCCGATCCTGGCGTTCGTCCGTCGTTGACGGAGTGGACAAAACCAGTTCAGCAATTGGGGCAGGGCCAATACGTTCGGCCGGATCCGGCGATGGCCGGCTCCGCGTCAATATTCTAGAAGGAGTCGGGTACTCTAGTTTAGCCACCATTGGGGTCTGGTCTTCCTCCACCACTTCCTCTTCGCTGATCAAGTCAGTAGTTGCCTGAAAGGCCAGGTTTTGCCATTCGATATAGCGTCTTGAGCCAATAGTGACATAACCCGGCCGGCGGGGCACCTTGTCCTCGGCCAGCCACATTCTAATGATCACATCTTCATGCAAGGTGAGGGGCCTTTCCGAGATATTGGTCACACTTATGTAATTGAGGTGACCTTCCCCTTTGACAAACGAGGGTACCCAACACTCGCCCCTAGTCAGCCATAACTTACGCCGTCTGTCGTGTGGTCGTACCATTACTTCCACCGCTCTTCCCACTGGCACCGTTACAAACTGACCTAACTTGAGGAACTGGACGTGGGCACCATATAAGGGCCGCCGGCCGGCCAGCTGGATCTGTACCTCATCCGGCAACGTCAATGTTCCATGCGATAAATCCAGCCGTATGCCGGCCGGGACCATAAAATCCATACCCAGAATTGCATCCTGCCCGGCCAGCTTACCTACCCAGGCGGTAAAGTAATACACCAAAGACCCAGCCAACGTAATCTTAACTCTTGTCCTTCCTTGGGTCATGTATAAACTTTCTCCAATGCCGATCACTCCTGCCGCTTCGTCTCGTCTATTTCACACCCAACCTTACGAGCAAAGGTGGTGTCCACGATAGACACTTCCGCGCCAGAGTCAAACAGCATGGTAGCCTTCTGGTTATTGATTTTGCCATCCGCCTTGGCCTGCTTGAACCATTTATCCGGCGAATGATATTTCCAATAACCTCGCGACTCGCCAGGTAACAGGTTCAATTCCATACGCACTTCAGACCGGGAATACTCATCCGTCCGTATACTGCTCACCAGGTAGGGGTCAGCCGTGCTGCCCGGGGACCGGATGACGTAATCGTCAAACTTACATGTATTGTCGGTTACGCTTTGCTTTGCTTCTAAATTATCCTCCTTACCGACATATGCATAGATACTAACACTAGACCGCTCGGCTCGAACCAGATTCCAACCTGGCGAGCGATCTAGTTTAACATCTTTTCCGCTCCGGGCGGCAAAATTCCA
>MIQA02004273.1:0-49524 GCA_001887855.2 Sclerospora graminicola | reverse complement strand
AAAGCTCAATTGGTTTCGTCAAATGTCCAAAATAGAATCAGCAATGACCAAAATTATTCGTCGAACCTGCTACAAATAGTACCTCCAATAAACAATTTAATTTAAAAATAGATGTGTATTTGATATCGTCTTTTGGATATGACTTGAATTTTGTTTGTATGCTGGTTGTATCTTGAAAGTCATCATCATGTAAGATCCGGTTTCCGACTTGGCCCCGTCTAGCGTGAACTTGTACCCATATGAGTTGCGCAGTGAGATTGATGCTGCCAGAGATGGACTTGTTGCGTTAGTAAGCATTGGATTTGCTAGAAAAATTATCTCGCGTCACGAAAGAGGCGGAAGAAAAAGCTCTTGAGGCTCTCGGCGAGTTGGATGAGATTTGGCGAAGAAGAGATATTTTGTGGGAAAGGAAGTTACCGAAGCGGATGTCCGTTTTTTTTTCACACGCTCATTCGTCTAGATGTACTCCAGTCGAAAGCCGAGAAGCATCTCACAAATTTTCCAAATGTCGTTGCTTTAAGTGTTAACTTTCTCTTTTTAAGGTTTGTGTCATTTGAATTTAACACGAGTTTCGTTGTTGTGGACTGTTACAGTATTTGCGCGATCTGTACCAGATCCCCGGGATTAACAGCACAGTTAACTGGAGCCACCTCAAGAAGGGCGTGGAGTACAAACATGTTCACGTTTTGGCTGAGGGTCCATTTGTTGAATACAATGCTGCCCACAACGACAGTCATCGCCTTTGGGACGACAGTTGGCCACTCAAGTAGGCAGTCTGTTTTCAATTTAATAACCTAATGCAGATTTACTTCTACGATCTCTTGTTGCAACATTCGATACGGGTACGAAGAGAGTCAAATGTGTTTAGAACAGAAAAGCATTGTTGCTGTCGATTTCATGCAAGCTTCAGAAGTCTGCGATACTTCCGACAACGCAAAGAATTGCCTTGACTACGATTTAGCTGTCAACTTCATTAATAATTAATATCACACGCGATTTGTGTAGTGGAAGCAAGAAGTACAAGAAGTGCAGTACTTCAATAGAGATTCTGGACAGATGTAACCACTTGGAAGTTACAATCAATCCTTCATCTATTTCATTTCACAAATTCATTCCACCACGTCATGAGGCTTTTGGGGTATCTGGTAATTGAGCTTGTAGCCCATGGATTCCAGATGAGCAAGCACGGAAATTATCTCAACGAAAATATGACCGATAGCGGAAATGAACCTATGTTATCTTCAGATTCGAAGGCAAGATACTGACGTGTATTCTTGGTAGGTTACAACGGGTCAAGTGCCTTCTCATACACCGATTAAACTAGGGAGATGGATAGCAGCAAAAGTGCTTACCGAGGATCGACATAGAGCTAGTTATTGGAAACCCCCAGAGATTCAGTTTTACCGCTGCCCTGTTGCATTACATAGTCTTACATAGAAGTTGACAAGATCAGGGTTGCTTGAAGGCGAGCTGGAGTATCAGTCAACTACGGTCAGTCTACATCAATCCACGGCTGGGATCTATTGGAAACTAGAATCAAACATGACTTTCGCGGAGCCGGGAGGACGACAAAGCAGAGCTGGGCGTTTATCATGAAAAACGCGAAAATACGACCTAATCACGAGAAATACTTGTTGCTGCGCTATATATGCAGCAAGGACAAGCGGTACCAGCACTTGCTTACGTACATGTTATATGAAGATCGGCATCATTAGCCAGTTTTTGGGGAACGAGCTCCAAGATCTTGCATAGCCTAAAAATTCAAGTTTAACGGTACTTCAGCAATGTTGACATCCGGGAAGATCGGTGTATACCCTACCTGTATAGTTGAAAGTCAATATTTAGATACCAGCTCCCAAATTTTCGGCAAGTCGTCATATTCCACTTATACTTTGCTACGAAAGACCTAGAGCGCGTTTCCCCACACATGTATTAATAGTATTAACGTTAGCATGCATGTAATATGATAAAGAACAGCCCAAGACAGCCCGCATCAACTGTTTGTACCATTCCACCGTCGGCGTGAATGAAAGCGCCTTCCCCGTGACCAACGGCCATTAAAAATGAAGGAGATTTGTTGATAGAGGTCGGTTGATTGATTTTGATGAGATATATACCCTTTGAAAACCGATTTTGATTGTTTATATGACCAAAATTATTCGACACATTTTAATATACTTTATTTTATGAACCACAATCCTCTAAAGGACAGCCAACCCGCTTCTCATATGGCCACAATGTTTGTTATAACTAAATTACTAGGGATTTTGGGCCCAGCTAAATCAATTTTGTTTAGTAGCATTCTCGTCAATTAGAAAGCAAGATTGCAGCAACTATTTGGGTTGTAATTTTTTAGGAGGTAAATCTGCTTTTGGCGCAAGCCTAACTATGCTTATTTCTTAGTTTAAAATTGAACTTAGATTTGGTTCAACTGCATCTGGTTCTGGAGAAAAAATTAATTGGAAGAACGCATTATTATGGGCTTCTTATGTATTTTGCTTTATAATAGATTGCTGGCTGGTCTTGCAGTGTATGCAAGCAATCTAGCTACCAGTAATTCTGAACCAAGAGAGAGCAACCAACAGTCTGGCCTTTTCCGTATTGAGAATAAAACTTTTAAGTCGGACGATCTTGTCGTGTTTCTATCTATAGTTTAAACGATTGCATCCGGGTGATCTGGATATCTAAATTGTAACAGAAAAAATGTGTTTGTGTTCCGAATACGGACCTTTTTTAAAGGATTGATGAGTCAAAGAATAATAGCTTCTGTAACGCCGAATCAGTTTTCGACCAGCACGCAAGTAGTAATGCACAGGCTAGTCGCAGCTCTAGAGGCTGTCTAAATCTATTGGTACAATTTTATTGCCAGAGTTATCAAAGATTTATACAAGTTGAAAAGTGTTCAAAAATATAATGATTATGCATCAGCTAAATTTTCTTAACCTGTATCAATTTTCTTACGATCTATTCTAATTCAGCAAGGCGTCTTCAGATATTAGCGGGATCGAGTTGCAGGAAGCCCCCACCAAATACAGCTCTGCGAAGCTGCTCTGCTTATGACTTTGTACGTTGTACCTACTTTATGGTACAGGGGGGTGCACGTATCAAAAAGGGTGTGTGCACCTAGTGGGTCCCTTAATTAATTAATTAAGGGAGACATTATTCTCACCGGAGTTTTTATTATCCCCACCGGAGTTCAGGGGTCTTTAATAATTTCTGGTTTTGGTAATTGCGATCACAAAAGCGAGGTCTTTTTCTGTAGCATTCGAATGCTGTATGATGAACTAGCGAGTGCACGCGGATCTTTACGACGTGAACAACTATTACGACTGCAACGATAGTGCGCGCTTAACCTTCTTGTTGCTGTAACATCGTCTTTCTTTCTTACTTGCGGAGGCTGGATTGTTGTTGGCTCTCCTCTGCTAATGATAGAGTTGCCTCTGCTCCTCCGAATATAGAAGTTTAATTGCTGCTTCCAAGAAAGAAGCCGTGTGTCATTGAACCTAAAGACTTTACCATCGTGAAGCCTTGAAAGAAGAATGTATCTACCATCTTCTCACCAGTAGGCAGCGACGAATTCTCAAAGGGTGGGAAAGGAAGCCGTCAAACAAAGACAGAAATTTGATAAGCGTGGGAGATATGTATCATGTGTGTAGCAGCTTCATATGTGCTTGGGGGAGAGTCAATCAATGCACAGTTTACACATAGTTATGTCAAGACAACGGCGTGGTCATTTCCTGCGCTATTTGTGAACTTAAATGCGGCCTTATGTTTTGCATCACCGTATAGAATGATTTACAGTGCAGGAAATATTAAATTGTGACCCACACTATTTGTAATCTTTCAAGGGAGATATTATTCCTACCTCCGGTGGGGATAATAAAAACTCCGGTGGAGGTAATGTCTCCCTTAATTAATTAGTCTACCCTAAAGTTTGTCTTAAATAAACTAAGGAGGACCAAATTACATTTGGTCCTATTCAATTGCACGCTTCCTCACTGCAATTTTACAGTGTAAGCCAGTAACAGCTAGCCTGTTACACCTGGTAGCACTTTGTGGTCCGTCTGAACGACCACTGTTGACGCGTTCCGCTAGTTAACTAGCGGAACGACGGTTTAAGAGCCGCCGGCTGTCATTGCGACGGCCAGCGATCGTGAGCGCGAGCGACAGCTCGCGCATGATTTAGTTAGGGAAAACGTCCCTAACTGGTCACAGGGAACTGTGACCACGGTAATAGAGATGATCCGGACCATAGGGACCGAGATCATTTCCATCCTCCGAGGTAAAACCCCGGAGGAAGCATTGGATACGGTTTCCCGTTTCAAGAGGATGTATATCGATCCTCAGGTGCGTTCCTCAATGTTACGGTCGCAACCTACAACGCCCACATCTATTGCGAGCGTTGAAGTGGTAAAGGCGCGGATTCCGCCCTATACTGGTGAAGGGGGTGAGCCCCTTCGTAGATGGTTCGCAGAGGTGGAAGATACCCTCACTGCTCAAAAGATTGTGGACCCACGTTCACAAGCTTATTTCGCCACTACATGCCTAGGCGGTCGTGCCAGGGCATGGGCGATGAGCCGCAGAGCCATCAGTGGCTCTGCGTTACTGACGTATCAGGATTTGAAAGCTGAGCTGAAGCTCAACTTCGAAGCTCCAGAAATGGAGCTTAGTTGCCGCGAAGACTTCATGGAACTCAAGCAGGGCAAGCTGAGCCTACACGCGTACGCTCAGAAAATACATATTTGTTATCAAATATTGTATAGAGAGCCGGTCCCCCTGCCATGCAGGTCACTGACTTTCTGAAAGGACTGAATGACGGTCCCATCAAACAGAGTATTTATCGGGTTCCCCCAAAGACTCTGAGGGATGCTAAAATCCAAAGCATCCGAGAGGAATTCAGCATGCGTTCAGCGTCAACGCATGCTGGGATTAGTCGAAAAGATCACAGCCTTTCGACTTTAACATGCCGCCAGTGCAGCATGTTAACCATAACAATATCTCGAATAGACGAAGTTCACACTTCGCCCAGGGACACCAAAACCCGCGCCAGGGCGCGGGCGGGGGAGGTCCAGAACCCATGGACCTATCGATTGCAGTTGCCTCGACACCGACGCAACCGAAAAACAAGAAGTTTCTTCGCTGCAACAGATGCGCGAAGATGGGCCATTCCGCACATGAATGCATGGCGCCGCGGCCGGCGCCACGCAGTCAGCGGACTGGACAGTCCGCTGGTAAGCGACATCAACAGGGGCAACCCTCTGTTGATGCAAAAACGTCAACAAACAGTAGGGGCGGGGCGCCCTACTGGACGGGTTATCTCACATGCCGACATCGGGCATGTGAGGATAATAGCCCCAGACGGGACTATGTCCTGTCAACGTGTGCAGGGTGAAGATAAACCTCTCATCACCCTTGAAGTTAGGCCACATGGAAACGATGTCCCCATGCGTGCTCTGTTTGACACAGGAGCGTCAAACAATTTCGTTAGAACTGAGGTTCTAACGTCGTTGAACTTCGTGGAGATTAAATCTCCACGAAGCATGTTGTCAGTCCGGTTAGCAACAGGTACAACCGTGACTATACCAAAGCGTGTGATTCGCACACGCTTCGAGTTAGACGAACTGTCGTTCGAGGACGAATACATCGTCCTCGATCTTGACGACAAGTTCGATGTCATCTTGGGCATCCCTTGGATGTCCAAGCATCAACCAACGATCGACTGGGTTAGCCTGTCGATCGACTGCGGCGGTCTCACAGGATCTGATCACCCTGTGAGTAACCCGGCTGTATCTAATGATACAACCGCAGAGTCAGACAGTCTGGTGGGTAGCGATGGCACCACCAGGTCTGATCCGACTAGATCAGCGGATGGTACACCCGCTGATCAAAGTCCAGAGGGACTTACACACGCAACGAACGAGTCGTTGCGTGTCAGTAATGTGTGCAACACGGGTGAAAAACACTCCCGTGTTGAAGTTACTACTACGACCGATGACGGTCGTGGTATAGAGAATTTTCACACGGTGGGAAACACCCACCGTGAAAATAATGAAACCGTCACGGAAGTAAATGACTTCCGTGTCGAAAATGAAGAACTCACGACTGAGAGCAGTCGTTAGTGTATGAGTACCATGGTAGACAGTGGTCACCATGAGGAGAATGCCTTGTGCACGAGTGATAATCACCGTGCAACAGATCAGGCAACAGATCAGACGAGTGCGTCTGATCTCGCAGCTGTGTCCGTCGAGACGATTAACGTCTTGACGCAGACAGAGACTGGATTAGCTCCCCAGTCTCTCACACTCGACAACCCTCCGAACTTAAGTTCAAGGGTAACGGCCCTTCCAGCCTTGAGCTGGATAAAGTTCGTAAAAAACTTGCGCAATGATCAGATCGATCAGATCTGCGTCATTGTCCCAAACGATGAGGTTGTGGATATTCGTGAGCAAATATCCACTTTACAATTAGAAGGGATTGGGAACGAATTCGCTCCCAATGAAAAGACCAAAGTTCAGCGCTTTGAAGCGCAGAGCTGGGAGTCGCTTAAGGCGACTTCTCCGTACTACGAGGTACTTTGGGAATAGGCTGACGTATTTCCAGAAGAAGTACCTTGTGAGCTCCCTAAGGACAAGGGAATTAGGCACGAGATTGATCTCGTGCCTGGCACGAAGTACTGTGTCACGCGGCAATGGCCACTGCCGCGTGACCAAGTCAAAGCGATCGACGAGTTCTTTGAAACTCGTCGTAAGGCGGGACATGTGCGGGAGTCTACCTTACCGCACTCCAGTCCCACCTTTTGCGTTAAGAAATCCACTGGTGGGTGGAGAATCATTCATGCTTTCAATAAGCTGAACGCAGCCACGGTACCGGCGCAGACGCCGATACCGCGGAAAGATGTCATCATTGATGGCATGAGCGGGAGCACCGTTTTTAGTGCTCTCGATTTAAGGGATGGTTTCTACCAAATCCTTATGCGTGAGAAGGATATCCCTCTCACGGCAGTAAACACCCCAAGCGGTATGCTTTGGGAGTGGCTTGTAATGCCGCAGGGGCTTCGAAATGCCCCTGCCACCTTCAATAGATGCGTCACGCATCTATTGCGCCCGGTGCGAGAATTCGCACCGAGCTATTTTGACGACGTGTTCATCCATAGTAAGGCTGAACATGGTAAGACTGATGTAGATGTTCATAAAGAACATCTACGTCAGGTGTTAGAGCTTATGCGTAAGCACAAGCTCTATGAAAACTTGAAGAAGTGCACCTTTGGTGCACCTGAGATACCCGTTCTTTGCTGCTTTGTAGGCAAGAACGGAGTACGCCCTGATTCGAAAAAGATCAGGGTGATCGCTGAATGGCCTACACCAAACAACGTCAAGGAACTTCGAAAGTTCCTTGGGTTGGCGACATACTTGCACAAATATATGTGCAATTATGCCAGTTTAATTCGACCTCTTCCTCAATTACTTAAGAAAGATGTCGAATGGCACTGGGATACCCAGTGCCAAGATGCATTTGATGCAGTCAAGCGTAGCTTGACTGAAGCTCCCGTCTTGGCGATAGCCGATAACGAGCGACCGTTTCACGTCGTTTGCGACGCGAGCAATTTCGCCATCGGCTTTACCTGGATGCAGCGCGATCACGATGATCGTGATCGCGTGATCTTCTATCAATCCCGTCAGTTGCGCCCAGCCGAGCGCAACTATCCAGTGCATGACAAGGAACTCCTTCCCATGAAGTATACACTGGCAAAGTTTCGGATCTATCTCTTAGGAGATAGACCGTTTGTGGTTTACACGACAGTAACCGGGATTGATGGAAGTACCGGCTCATTAAAAAATGTTATAGCAAATATTCTTTTTTCTGAGAATAGGCTTGTAGATCAAGCTTACCTTGACGCAGATCAAGAAACTCAATCTGTAGTTGAGTTCCATTTCGGGAGCTTCAAAACTGAGCTTTAGCTCACATTTGAATTCCTGATATGTCAGGAAGCAGCTTCATTAGTGTATCTATTGCCCATTCTACATGCCGCCTTGTCATGTCGTCGAAATAAGGTTGCTAAGGAGGATCAACAATCTTCTGCGCAGAGATGGTATCTTCACCTCTGTGAACCATCTCCGAAAGAGTCGCCTCCTTCGCCTGTAAAAGGCGGTACTCTCGCCTTTACCACTTCAACGCTTGCTGTAGGCGTTGTTGGTGGCGATCGCGACATTATTGACGCAAATCGCGCCTGTTGGTCTAGACAATGTCGTTTAAAACGACTTTGTATCTCAAGTTTCGTGTCATAGAATGTCGTAGAACTTTAATACTTGACTCCACTTAACAAACAAATCTCTTAAAAGTTTCTCCCCGGGAACTTAAACGTATAGACCGACAGAATAAACAAATTGCACGCTTAAATTAACGAGATGTCTCAAAATGGCCTTTTGATCCGTCCCTTCGGATTCGTCACTTGCCCACGTGCAGACAGCGAGTGTTCTCTTCTGTTGTTATGCGTTGGTAGAGTGTTAAATGTTTGGCGTCCGTCGAGCAAGCGGGTTACGAGTGGTCGTGTTTAAAAGGGGGAAAATTTTGGTATATTTGTTAATGTGTGAAACACACTCACATATATATAAGCCATAGAATTACATCTGCTAGGTCACTTCAGACTGCTACTTCCTACTTATGCATTCCTACTTTTTTAGTCGTACTTCTTTATTCCTACTTACGGTTACTTAAATGTAACTTCCGTACTGACCAATCAGCCACTAGAGTTAGTAGCGGTGACGTTTGGGTAGTGTTAGTGTCTTGTAAGTAGTTCAGGTGCTTGGTGTCGGAGCAGTAAATTCTTGAAGGGGGAAATTTTCGTATTATTAAAGTTAAGATATAGACGTATTTCTACCAGGTCACTTCATATCGCTACTTCCTACTTATGTATCCCTACTTATATATTTTCACTTCTGGCTACTTGACCTAAATTTGCTTTCGTCCAATTATGAGCCGCCATCCTAGTGTGATAGAGTGAATGAGTTTTCACTCTATGGAAGTGCTATTTTGGATTGGTTAGAAGAAGAATTAAAAAGAAGTAGCCGTAAGTAGAAATACGTAAGTAAGATTACTTAAGTAGGATTACCGTACTTCACAAAAAACCCACCACTCAAAATAATCACAATTTCAGGGTTTTCTACCACTTGTTTAATTCAAAACGCCCAACCAAAGACGGGACATGTATAAAAGTGTATACCCATACGTATAGTTCTAGAACAGGATGTTTCAAAACGATCTGATTTTTTTTCAAAATGATCAATGTCGCAGATTTGCGACCAATACCGGTAGAATCACACCAGTTCCTACACTAAGTAACAAACAATTTAATCTCTTTGTCGGATCGACATCAGCGGATCCTGCAAGGAAGGCAGCATGAAATTTGTGTTGTCCAGATAAAAAGTGAACGTCGATATGGGAGCCGAAGGACGTTTCAGCAATGATCAGGGGTATTTCAGCTTGCGAGGATTTGTCGATGTCACCTTTTCCGCGACGATGCTGGTGCTCTCGCCAATTCTTCAGCGCATTGATAAAGATTGAGCGCTCTGCGAATGTAATAAAGTCGTTTGTATTATTTACGTAAATTCATACAGTAATGTACCCACGCGTCTTATGCTGATCGAGGTCACTCACACCATGATTAAGCAAGTCTCTGCACAAACGCTCGTAGAATGTTATGTTATGACGGCTGTGGTCACCGATTCCATGGAGATACAGCAACAACCCCACTGCCGCTAGCGGCTACCAGACACGTCGTTGAGCATATTATACAGTGTGCTGCAATTGTGTGTTACACCTAACCCCTTAACAGACGGTACCTTGGTTGTTTTGAATCAAAACTTTTGGTCTGTATACAGCCCATTTTTTGTACTGGTTGTTTTGAATTAAGCAATTGGGAAGAACGACCGGTAAAAGGTGTAGTATGTAATCTGGGCTCAGATTCCATGGTCGATTTTCCGGTATCCATCTCGTCGGATTGCTCGTGTTGTATACTCTGGAAGGTTCGGTCCGGTGCTGGGGTAAGTTCGAAAAAGCACTTTACACTGATCTTCAGTCGGATCCCCGCTTCTCTGGTATCTAACAGTCTGGATTCACATTCCGCCACTGCTTGCACTTGCGCTCGACATTGGTGCCCTAAAAATTCTAGGTCATCAAAGGTAGACTTTACTTGTCCTTGAAACACCACTTGTTTCCTCAATTGCCACATCCATGATGTCGCGATTCCACAAACACCATTCCAAATTCTCTCAAACACCTCATGATAGGTCTCGTTTAACCAACCATATTTCTCCATCATCGCCCGTTTTAGGCTTTCTCTAATCGGTGGAGCTCGTCGTGTTGCTATTGCTTCTTGAAAACCATCTAATTGAGCGTCTGATATGGCAGCCCCTTCCCATTGTTCCACTAAACGACGCCAGAAGTCCCTGGCCTGTGCACATTTCCAGAAGATATGTTCCACCCCACCCTGCCCGCTCGGACATCTTCCATCCAGCAAGCATCGATGGGGTCCAAGATATCTCGCATGAAACGTGTTGAGCTGCATTGTTTTCATTCGAAACTGCACCCACACTTGATAATAGCATGTTGTCATGTTTCCAAACCTATGCTGGTTCAACATCTTGAATCAAAGTCCACCAATCACTCAAGTCACACTTTCGTTTTCACTTCTCCACGATAGCGGTTAGCTGTGGGGCCACTCCATGGTGATACATAAGCCGAAAGGACCGTCGCAATTTTGGCCAAACCTGCCAGGTGCGAATGGTTTCATCGACTTTCCACCCAATAAAGTGTAAGGCTGGATGTGGTTAGAAATCTATCACCGTTTCGTACAGCTCCTGCTCAACTTCCTTATCCTCTAACTTGCACCGTATTATCTTCCATAAAAGTCGGCCAGTCTGTTGACGCGCTGCCACCTGCTCCGCACTAGTGCTGCTTTCTCCGAGTAGATGTTCCGGTGAGACGAGTTTCCATGTGAACCTCTCTAACAATGTTGGTCCGATGCATAGGTTTATTGAAGGCTCTTCCCCAATATAACGTCCAACGTCTACTCGCGACGAGGCTAATATTATTACACATAACCATCTCCCAATCTTTGCCCTCGTGTGTGCCTTTCCATCGACGTTTTGAACCTGCCACATTAACGTATCAATCGTTAGTCTACGTATTCGTAACGATCTAATCGTTGTTAGTGGGATCCTGTCATATTTCCTCGCTCCTAACTCTCGCGCCCTTTCCTCTCGTATCCAGGGATTGAGAGCCCAGCAATAAGTCCCCCAGCAAGGCCTCATATGGTTTGGTAAAATCCCATGGAAGGCATATTTGTCAATTTCGAGGTTGATGACGAACTGTTCCCCTGGTGTTAGCTTCCCTCCCCGACCACCAATCCTTGATTCCATGGCTGTCACTACTTGGGGCATAGTCGATGCCACATACTCCTCAAGTTGCGCGCACTCACGTCTCCTTGGTCCTAACCATTCCATGATGTCCCGTTTGAGACTTCGCACCGTGCCAGATTCGACACTTCCTCCTGCTTGGCAGACTGTAAAACCTTTCACCGGGGTTTACCTATGCTCCACTCCTTTGCCTGGTATGATCCCTACCAAGTCCAGCCACGTTTGTTGGTAATAGTCCGGTGCCGCTAGTAACCACTGACACGCTAGCTTTAATCTTTGTATGTTCAACGCGACTGGTATCGATAGTAGCCCGACTCCCCCCACTGCGTGAGGAGTGAAGAGTAATGTAGACGAGATCTTGTGTCTCCCTCGCTCTGTCCGCGTGCTCTTGCTTCATAAGAATGCCTTTTGCAGGTTCACTAATTCTTGCAGGACCTCTGCTGATGTCTCGAACATTCTGGCTGTAAAGAGAATAGAGGGTATTGCGATGACATTGAATAGTTGCACCCTTTCCATCACTGACGTGCCACATGTCGTTGCTATCGCTAACCTCCGCTGAACACATCTTATTCTACGAGCCCAGTTCACTGATCCTAAATCCACCCATCCAAAATAGTAACCTAAATATCTTATCGTATCACCTTCCGGTAAAAGCGGTAAAATGTACCATTTTTGTGGTACAAAATTTGAGTGGAGGAACACCTTGTGGCCGGCTGGATTTTTAAACCTGAAAGATCTCCGAAGCGTCTTACCACTCCCAACACCGTTGGGATCTGATCTGCGCGCTGCAGAAAAACCTTTGAGTCGTCAACGAAGGCCGAAAACCTATGCTGAAACGAGGTGAGACCCTGTAGGGCTGGATCCCTTGGAAACCTGGCTCCTGCTTCAAAGCCAAAGCGAGAGGTTCTACCGCCAGAATGAAGAGTAACGGTGCTAAGGGACACCCCTGCCTTATACCAGATTTTACCTGGATGGAATCCGAAAATTGGTTGTTGACCAAAAATTCTGCCGACGTCCCCCCGTGTAGCCGAGCCATTAATGCAACAAACTCATTCGAAAAACCAAATAGTCGTAAAACTGAAAATGATATATCCTGTCCACTGTATCATACGCTTTACTGAAGTCTAAAAACAGGACCCCAGCACTCTCTGCGGCTGATACTTTATTAACCGTCTTGTATCTTCTGCGACCTGATGCAAATCCTTGTTGTGTATCACCGATATGCTGGCCCAGAAAGTTCTGTAAACGACGTGCCAAAATTTTGGCAAACAGTTTGTAACTCGTCGTTAATAGTGATATTGGCCGGTAATCGAGAGCATTACTCGAATCTTCTTTTTTCGCAGGGGAATCACAACTGCTTTCAGAAAAGAACTGGGAGGATCCCCTCCCTTTAGCATCGCATTGAACAAAGTTGTTAGGGGCTCCAGTAAAATGGGGGAAAAGTCCTTATAGAAATCGTTACCGATTCCATCTTGCCCCGCTGCCTTCCTACGCTCGATACTCTTGATAGCCAACTCCACATCCGTTACGCTCGGACATCAATTTCATGTTTTGTGAATCCGAAACTTTATTCGCTGCCGGTATGGTCATAAACTGTTGGAGGTGAAATGACAGCAGTTGACTACTCACAACTCTGTTACTACATCCCAATATCGGTTTCCACGTCGCTGCAAACATGTTTGGTATGGATAGATCGTCTGCGAATACTTGGTCTGATGTAGCCACTATTTTCGTGACCGTTTGGTCTCTCTCCCAAACTGAAGCCCTTTTGAAGAGCCACCGAATATCTACCGCAGACCGATGTAAACGAAAACCTCGGCGAATCACCCTTTCTGTATGTAATGTTTCCGAGATAGCATGAATGATATGCTTCCTCGTTGAAGCACATTCACTCACCGATCTCCGTAATTGATGCACACGCTTCTTTCGACTCCTAGCTGGTGATATCCGCACTTTGTATAGGGTAGTTCGACAGCAATCTAGCCATTTATCCCACTGAGTTCGTGCTAGAGAGCAAGCCTGTTTGGTCGATAACTGTTCCACTAACTTATCTCGAATCTTTTCCTTCTGGGAACCTGGGAACGGGTAATGTATTCTTCTAATCCAATTCATATTACGGGACAAACTCGCGTCTTTGAAGTAGAGACACACCTGGTTGTGATCCGACTGGAGTGGTGGGGCTGTTACTGCTACCCAGATGACCCAATTTTTCCAGTCTCCGGAAACGTAAAACCGATCAAGACGACTGGCCTGATTTCCACGCCAGTATGTAAAATGTTCATGCGGATCTAGATGGGACTCTTCCAGCGGCGACACAATCAGATATATTGCATCCCACAATTGCCACTCTTGAAGAAGCCTCCGCAGAGCCTCACTCTCTGGCCGTGTGGGTCTTATCCCACCTAATCTGTCGAAGACTGGATTATCCACACAATTAAAATCTCCACCCATTATGCACAGTCTTGGTTTCTTCGGGAATATTTCCCGCACTCCATTGAAGAAATGTTCACGTTTCTTGGAGTCACTAGAAGGCCCATAAATATTCAGGATGACAGTATCATTCCATTTTAGCACCATAAGTCGATTGGACCAGTGCTCTCGCTTCAATACCATAACATTTTTTGCAATAGAAGGGACCAAAAGGATAGCCACTCCTCCCCTTTTTTGGAAACATACTCCAATGAGAAAGAGTTCGGTACCTATCCACCTGACCCCATAATAATGCCCAATGTTTCGCCATCTGCTCACAGTCTTCTGATGTGAACACATGTGTTTCTTGTAGAAGGATAAACTGGGCCGGGTGGTCCGGGTACCCTCTCTTCCACACTGACATCCACGAAATAACATCCTTAATCGCAAAGCCTCGGACATTTTGACATATAATAAATGTATGCGAAATGTGTCTATGAACACTCCCATCTTGATTCTTATGTGACACATATTCCATATCATGTAACTTATGATATTTCGTAAAGATGTCCAATTAATTTAGATTAAAGTAGGAGTGATTAACGTGACTATCCAGTGCGGTGTCCTTAGTACTGGTCGGACCCACCAGGTCCCGACTCACTCGTCAAGTCTTCGTTACCATTCGTCAGTTGTAAAGTTTGTCTTGCTTGGAAGTAATTAAACACCTCCTTCCAGGCTTCCGAGATCCCTTTATCAATCCCACCGATAATGGTGGCGTAAGTCGGACGCCGTCGGACTAGTTCCAGATGCCTTTGCAACAAAGTCAGAAGAGATCTGTAGGGTTGTAAAGCCAAGTAATGCCGCTATCTGCTCCGCGAATATATGAGCACAAAGCATCCCCGCTGCTAGGTGAAGCACCTGCCTTGGAGCTAGCAATTGCAATATTTCATTACCTCCATAGCCTATCTTCCGGAGCCTTGACCATTCTTGCGAACTGTTAAGGATTGCAGCTCGCTGTCCTGACCCAATCATCACCAAAAATCGATGCTCCCATGCTTCGAACCAAGCTGGTGGGATGTCCGCCAGACCTTCTCGCTTACCGGCTTCAATTACAGCTAACCAGCATTGTTCCCGCCAGTGTTTCGTTAATTCCACAAGGCCCCTTGAATGCACTTCGTCTAAAATAAAATGTGCGCCAGGTACATCCTTAATCATCTGAAGTAGACGATTTGAGTCCGCTTGTGCTGCTTTAATCCACAAAGTCTTGGTAGAGCTAACCAAAGGGAACGGGATGCCGGTTTGTTCTTCCCATTGTGGAAGCAATGTGTGCCAAGCAATCTTAAATTCTTCCAAAGTTTACGAATCCATCACCAAATCCGAGTTACAATCTTCGAAATTGTGGATCAGTTCCCGTGCGACCGGTTGTACTTCTTTTGCCCCAATCACTCCTTCGGATGGTTCCCGGCGGCATACCCGTTTCGTTATTGGCCTGACATCACCTTCGCATTCTGCCGCTTCCTGGGAACTTTGGGAGACGTCCGACGGTTTATATTCTGTTCCCGAAGGTGACCCATCCCATAAGAGCAGGCACTCCTGCTCTTGTTGTAAATCCTGCCATACCTTCGCAATCCACTGGTTAAAGATCGGCTCTGATATTTGATATTGTTGAAGAAAACGCTTTCTTACATCCACATCCGTCATTTCGGCCGCCAGCAAACTTTCTTGCTCTGGCAAGGATAACTTGCCAACCGCGTCTGTCAGGAAGTGAAGAAGTTCACACATCCTGGGGTCCTTCGTCATGATAATCTCCGTAATTTCACACTTTAAACCATGGAGAATCGTTGGACCTTGTAGTCGTTGTAACAAGTCATCGATATTCCCATCGGGATCCCACGGCGATTGATAGCTCAACGCTGATGCGGAATCATTGCCACTATCTATGAGATCTGACGCCTCACTGGTGGCACCACCCTCACCAGAAGAATGCAGGATCACTTGTCGTCCCGATACTGGTTGGTGATCGTCGTCATAATCTTCATCATCGCTGCTACGATCCATTGAAACATCCTCGTCAGGGAGTCCCCGTCTTCCCGTCAAAATAGCAGAGTAGTGTTGGTCCCCATATCTCAAAATGATGGGCCTTTTTTGCTCACGCAACTCTGATTCCGGTGATGTTAAGAAAATCCTTTTTTTGTAAAAGTCTTTCACCATCATAGGGTATTCCCCACTCATTTGATACGACTTCGCTTGAAATCGCCGTGTTTCCGGAGTATAGTATTGAACTCCAGGTACTTTTTCTCCAGGCGGGTAACTTAGCACGAAAATGTCCCGTTGCGATAACGTACTCACCGTTTTCAGGGTGTCTGTGCTTCCCCATACATTCCTGGGAATGATTTCCGTCACCCCTGATCCACTTTCCGAGAACTCCATTAAGTACTCCATAAAACGTCTTTTCGACTCTTTAGGGGAGATCCGACGATATCCCCTACCCAATTCGATCAATGTTGGTTTCCTCCCTCCCGGAGGGAATTTAACATCGACGTCCATCAACGCCCGCGCCAAACATCCTTCCTTGAGTTTCTTCGTCATTTCCTCAAGCATAGGCGCCTTGTCCAACAATGCTGACGAACAAAAATGCTTGGCATACCGCGAGCATCTGACAGTTGCCGGTTGCTGGCGTCGGCACCGACTGGAGGTCCAGCAACCGTAAGACTTCTGGGATGGTTGCCAACTCCCCCTGTCCAGCCATTTCACACTGGACCGGAACCGAAGGCGTTATCGGACCTTCTGTCCGCTCCACGTCATCCAGTGCGGACTGCAAATATGTCTTCGCCTTATTTTCCATCGTTAATAATTTGGTTGAAGTCAGGGTAGAGAGGATATCCACTTTGCTTGCCGATGGAACCACACGTTTCGATTGACTCAACACCTTAGAGAACCTCCCATCGACTGACGAATCACTGTGATTGTTCCTTGGTCCGCTCTGTTTGGACTCGCCACTCACATTCTTCGCCTGTCGAATATCCAACTTAAGACTTGACGTAAAGGGCAGTCGGGCCGGCTTCTTTCCTTCCTCCAAAATCTCCCGTCGCTGCTCTTCATCTCTTCTTTTCTTCCGTTGCACCGTCGCCCAACCAGACGCTGCTTGTACTGTTTTCGATCCACTTACCCGTGGTACTGGGGTGTTCTCATCTTGAGGGGCCGGCTGGGTTCCATCTACTGCGGTTGCCTGACCAGTCTTTCCTCAACTTCCTTTGCATTTGCCTTCGTATCTTCATCGTCTCCTCACTCTCCTTCTCTTGGCTCACACGTACTGCTTCAACCTGTGCCCTGATCTCTTCCATGCTTCGAAAAGTCGGTGCCCTGAATGAATTTTTTTGATATTCTTCTGGTGTAACATGGATACACTTCGACTTCAGTAAATCTTCAATGGGCGTCAAACACTTCCTCATCGGATGCCCCAACTCCCCACATCTCAGACATTGTTTTCTGCCACACATGGACGGGTGCTCCACGACCAACATTGACTGTCCCCATAAAATTCGACGAATTCCCAAAAGGACCTTCGGGCAGGCGTCCGATTCGACAATCAATTCCCAGGAAGTGGATGTGTCTGAATGAGGGCCGTTTTTGTCGAGGTCATTTAGCTGAAATTCCACACCAAGTAACTTCCGTAAAAAAACAGACAGTTTTAGCTAGTCCACCGATCGTGTTATGTTCTTGATGATGCACGAGTAAAACCCCGTGTGTCCGAAACTTTCTCCATTTCCATCTACTTGATTATCCCAGGCTGAACCACTAGTTTGTTGTACAACCTGGTGTGGATTTCGCAGTCTGTGATCATACCTATGAAATGGTACAATCACTTGTTCATACTTCTTGGTCGTGTCCCTCGTGAAGAAATGAAAGTACAGGGCGTGACTTCCACTATCGTAACTGATGTTCTTGATTTGTGTAATTAACTTCCACAAGGCCACACATCCTGAGTCCCGAGTTGACGCTGCCGTTGCTATGCTTTCTTGAATGCATTTTGTACTCAAAAATGCCTCCTTGATAACACTTTCACCACGTAAATCCATAACCAAACAACCTTCCACTTGCGCACGAATTGTATGCACCAACTTCACTTGTTCTTCAGTCTTCATTATACGCCGTAACAATTGCTGCATTTGTCTTGCAATTCTTGTGCCTTCCATCAAACCTTGTACAATACGCCACTCCTCTTGCGTCCCTTCACGCACTTTCATCGGGGAAAATTTACCATAGTCAGTCTCACATACTTTCCGTAGTCGTTCAATCTCTTCAGAAGAATACACAGTCGTCTTAAATAAAAAAGTCTTCTGCTCCAATTTATCCATCGTATCATCTGCATTACGGCCAGCCACTTTATTCATCCATCCCTTAATCGTCGGTGGCACCAGTCCTGCCCTCTTCACTTTGACTTGCCCAATCAATTTCCACACAATACTTTCCAAGGGTTGAGCCGATCGCTGTGCCATCAGACCTGCCCCGATCACTTCCTTACGCCATACTTCCCAGTCAGACTCCAAACCCAAAACCATTAACTCGAAAAAATCTAGCAGTCGCTCCACTTCTTGTTTCTTCAGCTTGGGTAATCGTTTCGCGGCTTCTGACAAACGTGTTCCTGGCCCCCTTGCTTTTACGTAAATAAGGGCAAATAAATCCTGGATTAGCTCCAACCACGCGTGCACTCGTGGCATCGTCGACCTCCCCCCCCCTTAATGCCGTATGCAACCCCTTCGCCCAACACTTCGGTCCTTGAGTGGCTGCCAGGTCGATGCTGCTGTTACCGTGGGCAGCTGCCTGCGCTGACTCTTCTTCTTGATTCATTTGAGTTACTGATGAGTTTTCTTTCTGTAAATCCGATGTCACCACCGGTATTACTGATTTCGTACCACTATTTTCATCGATAGTGGCACCTGCTGATACCAGTAATACCGGTTGGACTACCGGTTCAGCTGATATCATCTCGGCGTCACCTTGAACGGCTGCTACCGGCGCTGCGACGTCCGTGGTGACCGATGCTGTAGCCTCATCTACTACGTCGTCCATGGGGATGGTCGCATCCCCAACTTGCTTCTGGTCGCCTCCGCCGGATTATCCGGGTCTGGATTCAGACCCGGGTCATCTTTCGGCCCGGGGGCATTAGTCGTTGCTTGCATTTTAGTCCTAATCCCAGATCAGTAGCGTGATCTGGGGCTTTTGTCGCAAATTTAGAACTCGGTAATTAGACTATATTTTACTACAAAAACATTACTACTAAAACAGGTTAGTGTGTTACACATAATTTGGGTAGCTTTTTACGACCACAGCAATTTTGACAGCGTTTTCTAGTACTGTGGAAACAAGTTCTAAATTTGCTGTATTGGCCATATCCTGTTTATCGGTATAGGTTTAGGACTACCATGGTTGAAGACTACGCAGTCCGAGCGCCCCTGGATGATCCGGGCCCACCCCCGGATCCGGACAATCCTGGGGAGGGCAGTTCCAGCATGCCCATAGTAGTGGACGACGGGGATATTGCTGCAGAGGAAGCGGCAACGAGCAGCCCTAAGGAAGCGGGAAGCCCGATGGAGGGGGTCGAGAAAGCAACCAACGTAGCGGTGGCAGACGTATCAGGCGTGAAATCGGCAGATTCAGGTCGAGATGTTACCAATGAGGGGTCAGTTTCATCGGAGAAACCGGTTATACCGAGTCAAAACTCAGTAAACACAGTACAAGGTGAGCCCAGCGAGGAAAAAGTATTAGTGGATAAACCGGTTATACCGATATCAGAAGTTCAGGTCAGGAACAAAAACCTGACTTTCGAACAACAGAAGCCGGGTGAAGGGGCAGAGTCAGCTGTCAGGCTGATGCAGAGTGTGGTACCCAATGAGACGCAGGTGCCACACAGTCTGGCCCAAGCACTTCACACTGCATTAAAGGAAGCGTCGACAACAAGACCAAGGACACAGGCGCGGCTGGATCTAGGGTCGTGATCTGTTCGCTGTCATATACGTAAAAGTCCGAGGACCAGTGTCTCGACTTTCAGAGGCAGCTAAGCGGCTCCCAACACTAAAGGCGCCTGAAGTGGAACGTTTACTAGACTATTTCAAGATTGCGGTAGTGGACGGTGGCAAGGATTGGACGGAATGGCGCCAACAAGTCGTTGGTGCAGCGGTTCAGGCACAACGTTCGCCGTTATCCTTCGAAGGAATTCTTTGGAAGTGTATAGGTCAAGAAAAAGTGAAGAAGGCTGGTTTTCAACCAGCGCCACTTCAAGGTTGGGTAAACAAGGTTGCAGGGCGGTCAACAGAGAATTCAGATGACCAACTCACAAAGAAGACCTTTTTATTCAAGACAACTGTTTTTAAACCTGATGAAATTTCTCGTTTACGTGGAGTAGGCGAAAAAGATTATGGAAAGTTCGCACCGATGATGGTACGAGCCGGAACGGATGATGAATGGCGTATTTTGCAAGAGCTGGTTGAAGGAACAATCATAGCAAAGCAAATGCCGCAATTTGTAAAGCGCATTAAGAAGATCGATGAACAAGTGAGATTGGTTCAGACGATTCGAGCCCAAGTCGAAGGATGTTTAGTGATGGATTTAAGTGGAGAAAGTCCGATCAAAGAAGCTTTCTTAAGCACGAAATGTTTACAAGAAAGCATAGCCACGGCGGCAGTTACAAGGGGCTCGGGAGGTGTTATGTTGTGGAAGATGGTCGCCCAAGTGAAGAGTATAAGCTATGACGGAGGGAAGCACGCTTTGTATTTTCACTTTTTTACGAGAGATATGGCTGCTAAGTTCGCCGGAATGAAGGTACCTTTCCATAGGTTTGAGCATACGCTAAGGAACATTCATCAAGAACATTCGACAACGAAGAGAAAGGCATGGGAAGCTCAAGTTGATAGCAATGGCGAACGATATGAGCACAATGGTTTTTACTCATGTGTCCTGAAGAACGTTACAAGATCAGTCGATCTTCTAAAACTCTCAAGATATTTGAGGAAGATTTTGGGGTTGACTTTCAACTTGATGATTTAGATAAAGGAGGCCCCTATTCTGATACGTCGACGTTGTGGGAGCTCATAGTGGAGTCGGACGCATGTCCATCAGCACTGCGAGGAATTAATCGAATATACTGGGGACAAACAATGTTAGTCGTGGAGCACCCGGCGATGCGTGGCAGAGACAGTGCTTACGATGTGGGGAGGCAGGTCACCCCATGAGGAAATGCACAGCGTCATTAGCGGACCTGCTAAAATCAAATTGTTTACAAGTGAGTTTGGACGATTTTAAGAAGTTCACTCCCCCTGCATCGACTTTTCGGAGTATGGAGGAGTTACGGGACCAAGTGGAGGCAGTCAGGCTAAGACAAGAAGATGAAAAGAATCAGGAAACGAAGCAGGACGGAGAGAGGGAAGAAGGGAATCAGGAAGATGATCGACTGTCCAGAAAGGCATTGAATCAAGGTACAGCGCCACAAAAGGAGCTAAAAGGGGAGATAAGGGATCCCAATTTATCGGCGAACCCTAATCGGTCGCGTGCTGAGCAGTCTGACTGGGTTACAGTGAAACCTGAGAAGAAAGACGTGAAGTACGAGGGCAACAATCGGAAGATGAAAAGGTACAGCAGTCAGGAAGCCCAGCGTATAAGTCAAGCTTAAAAGCAAATCTGGAACAGTCGACGCTACTGGAGACTACCAAAGTGAAAGTGGACGTGTCACGAAACGATAATACGAAGGGAAAGGTGCAAGTGGAGGACAAACCCATCAAGCAGCAGGAAATTGAATCACAGACCGGGAGTTCATCTCGTTCAAAAGTGTCGCGACAGACAAAGAAAACTCGACACAAGAAAAAGTTCGACATTCTAAAGAAAAAGGCCAGCACTTTACTCATGTTGGAAGGACAAGTGAAGAATTCTTTATCGACTCTTCTGACGCAAGTAGAGGAGGATAGTGGAATGATAAAAGTAGTCAAGCCCAAAGATGCGACTGAAGTGGGAGTACCGGAGCTGAAAACGATCCAAGATGTCATCCATTGGTTAAATCTACGGTCAATTCCAACACCGGCAACTGGAAACTGCCGGATCTATGCAGTCTGCCAAGGTCTAGCATGCTCAGATACGCTACTGGAGAATAAAAGATTACTTGAGGACATGACTAAGCTGTTAAAACAAGGGTGTCTAGTGAGGGCGCTGCTAGACTTCGACATCAAGTTCCCACCAGGAGTGAGGAAAGAAACTTTGAAAGAACTACAGCGAGGAACCGACTCTACGTCCCCAAAAGAAACCAAGCGATTATTCCAAGAATATCTACTTGAATTCGCGGATAGTAGCTCACAACTTGATGCCAATATAGCACCGGACACGTGGGGGAGCAACGACACGCTTCTAACCCTAAGTACGGTTCTGCAGCGAGACATTTATGTTATTAGCCATCCACCAGGCTTCAAGTTACCAGGGGTTCATTTTTATACACCGGAAACAAGAACGTCGCACGGAAAAAGCTATCAAACCAGTGGAGAGTATCCGATGAGTATTGACGATTTCTTTAATAAAATGACGATATTCCTGCAAGAGACGACGACATCTCATCAAGATAATATACCGATACTGTTACGCTATGGCGGACAACATTACTCGGCGATATTAATTGGAACGAGAGAACGGGATACAGAAGATGTAAAGATGAGGGACAGCAGTGATGATGAAGATTACGACGACATTAAAGCTGCAGAAATAAATAAGGATGTCATCGACGAAGCAGAGCATAGTGTGTCGTCCGAACTTACGACGAGAAGTGAAGATTCATTTTCGAATTATGGTAACCATTCGCCTTGGGATCCAGACGAATGGGAAGGCAACTTCGAAGATTTGATAAGTCGCCTAGAAGGACCCACAATTCACCACGGATTGAAGTGCGAAATAACCGATATTATTATGACGAAAGACCCGCGGATATGCGAGTTGCTACACTTCTTAGCAGACACGGTCAGTAAATTATCGCTACCGGAACAGGAAGAAATGATGCAGGTCAATATCTCGGACCCAAATATTCAACGATATTTTATGCAAAAAAAGTATCAAATTTCGGCTCCGATTTAAACCAGTGGTATGGCAAAGTATGGATGGAAAACCAACCTGAATCGGAATGTCTACTACTATCGGATGGCTCACCATCTGGATCGGAGTATAAAGAGTCGGAAATGTCTCCAAGCTCGCAAGAAACAGATTTATCCGAACAAGACGGAACCCAGCTTTCAAAAAGGATCTGTAGGCGGGATGGAGAGGAATCTAAAGCGGAACCAATGGAGATAGTACCGATTGCGAGAGACTTAATGGATGATTTTGAGAAAAGTGATGGAAATGACGAAAATGAACGAATGTCACTAGATGAATTTAAAATAGCATGGCATGAACTCTTACCGCACTGGGAGGAGCAAACAGGAATTCCTTTTCCCCTGGTTAGTTCCACGAAGACCCTATGGGTGAAAGCGGCTCATCATGAGTCAAACCGGCTGTTACATTTAATAAAAGATGTCCCGGGCTCCCATTATATCTTGGACAGCGTGCACCCCAGTGTTTTAGTGGAGCTAACGAAACCGTGGCGAGAACAATGCTGGTTAGATGTTATTGAAGCAGGGAAACGAGAAGGATTGGCAGACATAACGGGTCAATGGTTCTCAGAGTGGGAACACAGATTCATGGTAATGATTGGGTCTGCGCAACGAACCGCGATCATTAACAGCTCCCAGGAATGGACCGGACTTCGGAAAATACAGTATGGAGGAAATGTTATCCTAAAACTTTTGGCCCCAAGACAAGTAATACAATTAGCGGGGATGTTAATTTGCTCCCACTTCTTCGCAGAACAAATAGCGGCTTTAGTAGGAGATGACTATCACCCCAATGATACCATTATGTGTCTATTACAACGGCACCTAAAGGTGGTAAACACACGACAAGATTATGCTGAGCGGATTTAATTAATTGAAAAAGGGGCATCAGAAGCATGGCGAGAATTATTTGAATTTTGTCACGCCCCGACGCTTTTACAAATGTCGAAAAATCAAGAAAATTTACTTCAGGACCATGTGAGTCCGAGTCACTATTAAGGGCACCGATATAGTTGATCTGAGGAATCACACGTATTTCGCAATGGATAAACTGGACACATATGCGAAATATAGGTTGTTGAAGGACATGGAATATGGAGGACAGTCAAGAAAAAGGATTGATGACAAGCAGCAAAACAATTACACCATAATCAGTCAAAATGTTCGTGGTTTTGTACAAAAAGATGTATTAGCATGGATGGAAGGGTTACCCGTACAATAAGGCTGAGATGATTTTTTTACAAGAAACACATATTGACTCACTAACCGAGGGTGAAGCGCTGGCTAAGCAGTGGGCATTAATGTGGGGCAAAGTAAATCAATACCAATCACTTTCGTATTGGAGTGTTTACCCTAAACAACAAGGTGGTGTGGCGATCCTCCTGGCACCATCGATAGCCTCTTACATTATTCCGTGGAAGAAAGAACACTGGTCCCATAGACTCATGGTTTTAAAGTGGAACGAGAGTGTAATTCTGAATGTCTACGGGCCTTCGAGTGACGTACAAGGACGTGAAAAGTTTTACAGTTCGCTCCAACAGATATTTATCAGACACCCACGACATTGTTTGATGGGAGGGGATTTTAATTGTGTAGACTCCCCTGTACTAGATAGACTTGGCGGAACGTCCGGAAAGTAAAGCATTAAGAAGAGTAGTAACAGATTGGCAGTTAGAGGATGCTCGTCACTTAATGGTCTCGCCATTGGAGGAGTCGAATTTGGAACCAATTGCTCACTTTACTTACTGGAGAGGTCAACAGGCCAGCCGTCTGGATCGATTTTATGTGTCAGGCAAGTGGATTAATTGGGCGGTATGGGTGGAGGTAGACCCGCCGCCAATTTTCTCCGAACATAACCAAGTAGGTTTGGTGTTGAAGGACCCAAGTGAATCCAGAAAGCTACCGCCCAATCGGAAAATTTCATATCCCTTCCCCGGATCACACGCGGAGAGCGTCAAATCGATGATCTTGGAAAAAATTACAAGACAGAAAATGGAACACGAAGGCCATAAGAAATTGGGATGGAATTATGGATTTTTGTCCGGCGATAATTTTTAATGTAAGAAGAAAAGTTGCACGTAAGCGAAGAAAGAGAGTACATCAATTGAAGCGGTCCATAAGTGAGACCGCGTCAACAAGAAAACATGTGGTCTCCGTCATAGCAGAATCTTTACAACGAGAGCGGTCAATTAGGAGAGGTGCCTGTTTGCACCGTTCGGCCGCTGATGTAAGATGGTTATTTAAGAGAGCCTCTGTCTGGGAGAGAGACCAGACTGTCTCTAAAATAAATGCAACATCGGGGCCCCCGTTTGCAGAAGATTTATCGATCCCGGATCGGTTCGCAAAAACGTGGTCAGGCATTCTAGGACAAAGCCATAGAGAAATAGCCAGCCAGAAATTGTTGAACGAAGTTCGAAATTTTATGGAAATCCCAGCCACCCGGAAAGTGACGGACTCTCAAAATAAAGAGTTACTTTCAGAGATCACCCCTGATGACGTCGAATGGGCGATCAAGAATATTGACCGGAGGAAGGCAGCGGGACAGGACGGCATTGGAAATGACTTTTACAAGGATTTCTCATCAATTTTAGTGGAACCACTCACGAAGATGTTCAATGACATTTTATTAGGAGGGAAACCTCCACCCTCATTCTTGAAAGCGGTAGTCATACCATTGCGAAAAATAGGAGACTCTAGTGATGCATTAGACTACCGTCCGATCTCACTATTGACTACCGGATACAAACTTTTCGCCAAGATTTTGGCACGTCGATTACAGCTGTTTCTTGAAAATCTAATCGGGGATACGCAACAGGGTTTCGTCCTTGGGCGCCGAATGGACAAAGCAGTAATTTTAATGAAAGCTTCCTTTGAAGCATACAGAGAAAAGCAGAAGGTGGCAGCAGCACATAGTGCTGGAGTGTTATTCCTTGATTTTAGCAAAGCATACGACACTGTTGATCCGCGTTACCTGTTTACAGTACTTTCGATGTTTGGTTTTTCAGTTGATTTCGTGGATTTAATGGACCGACTACAAACTGGAACAACAGCGGAGTTTCTCGTAAATAACCAACTAGCGCACCCAATATCCGTCATCTCAGGAATCAGGCAGGGTTGTCCATTAGCCCCCTACTATTTATCCTAGCAGTAGAGCCTCTAGCAATCGCTCTAAATGCGAATCCTACATTAGTAGGTATCTAGCCTTTGAAGAATGACTCAACTGTATATCATCGTTTCTCTGCGTTTGTGGACGATTCCTCAGTTTTTCTTCAGCACGCGGAGCAAGTACCGGCAGTGTTAAAAGTGGTCAATCGATTCGGAGATCTGGCAGGCTTAAAAATTCAACCAGCCAAAAGCAAATTTGTATTTCTAAATTCACAAGTTGTACCAAAAACGTGGTACGGTTTACCGGTATTACCGGTAGGAGATTAGGAGATACTACTCGATATCTAGGATATCAATTTGGATGGGGAGATTTACAATCAGTTAACTGGGCGTTGAGAATAAGCTGTATCAAACGACGGTTGGCGACCGCAACACAATGCGGAACATCGTTCATGGATCGCGTGCAACTGTTTAATGTGATAGCCATCCCTTCACTGTTATTCACCGCAAGGATGTTTGATCCACCGACAGAGATACTACAGGAGGTAGTAAACATCCAGAAGGCATTTTTGTGGAGTAAAACAACAGCAAGCGAGAAGGGAAAGCATAAAATGTCGCCAGCTTTACTGTTCACGCCTCACGCAGCAGGGGGAGTAGGCTTGATCTCAATTCCTGTGGCTCTAAAGATCCAGAGATTAAAACTAGCGTGCCAATGGTTACTTGCAGCAAAGGACCACTATCAGTCAGCCTGGATCAGCCTAGTGGGGATAGGATCACCGCAGCACTCAGGACAATACCTAACACCAGTAAAATGATACAAAGAATGCAACTCAAGTGGTGCAGTAGATACGGGAGCAGGGCGTAGTTTGCGGAGAGAAGTGATGGAATGGATGGGCCCGCGCTTCCAAGAGCAGATGAGCATAAAAAGCTACACACTATCAGTGTTACCTCAAGTCGTCGCAAAGATGGAAGCATCGATAGGTAACAAAGGCATTCGACTTCAGCATGATGAGAGGTTCATTATCCCATTGGACATCGAACCTTACCCTTATCATTCAGTGTTGCCGAAACATATGGCGCCTTTCTGGGGGACATATAGCTGGACTATGAACCCGTGGATACGGGATGGACGTGCAATGGAATTGTCAGCGAAGAAATATGATCGGATCCCTCAACTTATGATTCGAGAATTACATATTCAACGACTAACAGAAACTTCGTATATGTGGCAGGTAATTGGAGTCGACGGGCAGTCTCATACTCGTGCCAAAGTGGGGCGATGGCTATGTGCGCTGATAATCACGTCGCCAAGAGTGCCTGTAGGTCACTTTCTGGGTGAAGTGCCACCAATACAGCTATGCCGAAGACCAGCTATATTAACGGATTATACTTGGGAACTATCATCCCAAGGGTATATCACAGGTCACAGTGGAAATCAGAAGGCGTGTATCAAGGCAAAACAACAATCGGATGGAATTCTGTGGAAGATTGTTGGTAGCACCCTACAAACCACCGATACCGAATCTAACTTGATGGTCTACCAAATAGTTTTTCACCCGCACCCGGAGTTACACTTGATAGGTTGGCCGTCGGAAGAAACCACATCAGTGCGGCGTATTTGGGCGAGGTTTCGGAAATCATTTCGGCGAATGTATTTTAAAGGGGTTGCTCCACAGTTGAAACCCCTGATCCAGAAGTGGCAAGCCAAATGCTCAGAGAATCACTGGTGGGAACAAATGCAAGACATAGAGCCAACCCAGGTATGGGAACATTCGAATAATTTCAATAATTATCAAGTTTGGGTTCAATTTAGAGTGTCGACTATGCAACTCAATACATTTTATGAACGGGAAGCCGGGGAATCTGGGTGTCCGTTAGAACGGAGATGCAGAAGCCGTACAACCGGGATTCATCATATACTATGGGATTGCCGGAGAGCACAGGACTTTTGGAGACGGTTGATATGCCATTGGAGGGGTAAGGATACACCCTATGATTTACTTCAACAGTTTCAAGGTGCAATTGTGTCTAGACAAGCGCCGCCGATTGGAGATCCAGTCAAAAGGCAATGATGACCAAGCATGGTTGGTATAGGGATACTTACCAAGAAGTATTTGATCGACTATGGACGGGCTTATGTGGTATCGTGACTGCTTGGATGTGGCAATTACGCAACCAAGTGATATTCCAAGGTCAAGTGAAGAACGCGATGGATTACCTGGAATTTGTATGGAGACATTGTCAAGCTCAACTGGAAGCAGTTGCGGATTATGAATCCAGAATACCGGAAACAAGAGAAGACGGGATCCGACTGAAGATCAGTGTAAAGTGCTTATTCGACTTAACCCCAGCACCGGATCAAGACTTCCACCGCCCAAGACGAGTTCGAGCAAGTCATGAATCTATGACCAGCTCAACCATGTTATCTGAGCCTAAGTTCCATACTAGAGTTCATATGTTCATAGTAGCTAATAGTTAACACTAATTAGACTACCTTTTATTATAGTACTGTGGAAACATAGGTAGGTGCCTCTGCATTTTACGGTAAGTTACTTCTATTAATAGATTCGATTTTTTTCTTGAAATAAACTAAAATCGTTGTCTAGCGCCTGGCAATGACAAAATCTCCTAGTTCAAGCAAATGGACGAACCATGATGATGATCCTGAAGTTTTTTCATCAACGAGACCGCTTATGACTATCGGTAGTCAACACTTCCATTTCAGTTCGACACTTCCTGAATCGATTCTGCAACCCTCATCAGTTACTGAAAATTTCTCAAACCGGAATCTTGGCACGAAACATAAAGATGAAAGATTAAATGCACAGACTTTAGGGCTGGATCCGAAAAAAAAGCCCAAGCAAGGATCAACATTCTCCAAACACACAAAGATGCCAGCATTTCAGCTAGAAACGTCAACGAAAACGAAGTTTTCAAATTCGCTGCTACCTCTAAATATCTCAAAATCAGCAGGAACTTTACCTTCAATTCAGGAAAATTTGTTTAAAAATCAACAGTCAGACGAAGTGGTGAGTTCCCACGTTTATTCCATTGAGAAAATGGCTACCAGTTGTCTCCATGCCATACAACACAAGGACAACAAAACGTGGCTAATTCGTCCGAGTTCGAATGAACATTTCAATCGCAAGATTGAAAAGAATTCGATCCAAGATACCATCGCTTTTAATGTTGAGCGGCCATTTTGTCGAATGGATGTTTTGGATTTAGATCGCTGTTTAGACGCAGCGATCGACTTTGCCACGAGGAAAAAAAGCGTTGTTGGTGACGAAAACTTGTCCATACTTAATCAAGATTTGATGGCTATGTCCACTCGAACAAGTCAACGCTTTGGATCTAAACTAACCGATCAAAAGGTTCTTGACAATCAGGAAATGCTTACAACAAGTTTTTTTGAGCAAAAATGGTCCGATGTGGTCCTCGGAGAACTTGAGTCGATGTTCACCGTCTCGTTTCGTGAACAGAGTCATGTTCTTCGTAAATGCCGTCATGTTTATGCCGCAGCGTTCTTTCAACTTGAACAATTGTACGAAAAGCAATGGCACGAATTGAAAAAAGTGAACAACGAGATTGACGAGCTACGAGAAGAAAGGCAGCAGACGCTTCAAGAGCAGATTCAAGTGATGGAACGGATGAAAACGCAGTTTGAAGAGGAGATGGAGACACTGAAGAGCGCTTTTGAGCGCGAAAAATGCTTGTTGGAGAACCAAATAACCGAGATGGAGACTGAAAGGAAGAAAATGGATGACATGCTCAAGTGTTTGAATGAAAATTTTCGACAATTGCGTCAGGAGACGGAAAAGATCAACGCAGTGGAAGTGTGGGAGAAATACAAGATTCTTGAAAACAAATATGAGGAAACTCGTCAAGAAATAAAACAGCTGCGGGAAATTCGTGAAGAAAAGCTCCACCTTAGTCGTAAAATGGAGGAATTCATGCACGAGCACGAGATGCGGAAGGATCAAATAAAGGATTTAAACACTTTGATTCGCACGAAAGACACTATCATTGCCTCCCTGATGGAGCAACAACAGTTGATGGCAGACGGAGAAAAACGACACAATTCACAAGAAAAGGTTGAAAAGGAACGAAAAGAGTCGTCACCTTCTTTGGAAAACGAGTCAGTCGATGCTGTTAGCACTGAACTCTCAATTGAACTCAGAGCCTCAGAGAATCTTAAAATCTCGTCAAAACCAAGACGCTTGCCGTGCCTCTACTTTCGTATTCTGTTGCCAAACTTAAACGGACGTCGACCACAGCGTGACATCCAGTGGACACTGAGCTGTATGCGAGCGATCGTGTTGGCGAAACAACTGGACAATGCAATGTGTCAGCGTACTGGAAGTGTCTTTTCGTTGCGAATTCGTATGCCAGAATTCGTCTATGCTTGGTTCTCGCCCTCTCAATCTTTCAACAAAAACAAATCAATGACTGACAATCTCAGTAACTTCGAGTCAAAACAAACCGAAGCGAATGAAGCTCGATGGGCGTTATACTATGGCGTCAAAGCTCTCATTCAAGAGGGATATATCGAAGCCAAACTGTTTCTATCGCTTCTGGATGAAACTTTTGGAGAAGACGAAGAAACCTTTCTGCTTCATTGTTATCATGTGCTTAACGAGTTACTTGATGGACGTCTGCATTGGGGACCCGTCCATGAAAACGTCTCGTACGAACAGTTTTCTCGCGAGTATGACACGCTTCTTACGCCAACAACTCTAAACGATTCAGACGCGTTGAGACCCAAAAATGGCATCATTCTGTCCGACTTGCCAAAGATTATGTGGATCTCACTGTATCACGCGTCAGTTGCTACAAATATCATACTTTCAAAAGCTACAGAAGGAGAACGAGCAACAATTGACAGGAAAATGCAGCAGCATGCGGTGACGAGCCTACCGAACGATGAACGACCTCGAGTGTATCTAAAGCGTCGAAAGGAGCAAAGTTTCGATGATGACAATCAAATATTTGACACGGAGCTCGAGGGGACTGGAAAGGATTCGGGGGCATTTGTAGATGCTCATCTATGGCTTCATCTCATGCTCCTCGAATATAGAGAAGAGCAAACTCACCGTCGCGCTATGATTCGTCTCATGTTTCAAACGGCAACAGCAGCCACAGCAGCTGCAGCGACGGAATCCGCTGCCAATTTGTCGTTGGGCACGATCTTGGACTTGAATTATATATCCATGGACATCGATCAATTTCATCTTATGCTCCATACACTGAACGATGCGATTCCCCCTTCAATGGTCGCAACTCTCTTTCGAAATGCCTATATACAAGGCAAGGGGACTGTGAATTTCGACTCTTTCATGAAAGTAGCTGAAAATTGGCAATTTTTCTCGTCGTGCTTAAGACTGAAGAGTCCTAGCTCTATGGGATTTTGAAAGGCTTTTAAGATAACTCATCTATGACTGGAAGAAAAGGTTTAGAAATAAGTTTTTAATATCGTTTCAACAACTTGTGGAGACTATCGGACTTGCATTCTGGGGTGTTGCTAACTAGCATTCTGTATGTCACACATGAATATGTATTTTTAGCTTGTATAAAAGAAGTTAAAACTGATCAAACACGTCAAACGCAGCTTTGTCTTCGCCATAGAGAACAACGGCATCATCAATGGGAGAATCAGGATACTCGTCGAAGTGCGTATGATCCCCAGGACCTCGCACTGGTGGCAAATATGGCGGCGTACCCGACCGTGCAAGCACGGCATCCCAATCCACTTTAGCGAAATATTTATGCTTCTTCACATCGTCTGATCCACCTCGTAAGCAGCCTAAGGTCCAATAAAACAAAAAACGGATCAGTCAAAAATCTATACCACTCATAACACATAAAAATATACAACAGCCACACAAACCCAATCGCTTTGTACGGTCTTGTGACAAGAGCTTTTTTATCAGATCCTTGGCTTTCGAGTCCATATGTTTTGGAAAATCAACTTTGCCATCGAGTATTTTTTGATAAATGCCAAATGGATTTTCATCGTAAAAAGGCGGATAACCTGCCAACATTTCGTAAATAAGGACTCCCAGCGCCCACCAATCGACAGATTTGCCATGTCCTTTGCTTTGAATGATCTCAGGAGCGAGATATTCGGGAGTTCCACATAATGTCCACGTTTTATCTTGGACTATTTTAGCAAACCCAAAATCCGTAATTTTCAGGGAACCATCGGATGTGATAAGCAAGTTTTCGGGTTTTAAGTCACGATAGATAATATGCTGCGCATGAAGATACGCGATCGCCGTAACCAATTGGGACGTATAATAGCACGCAACTTGATCGGGAAATCGACCTTGACGTCTTAAATAGGAAAATAATTCCCCTCCTTGGACATATTCCAAGACCAAATAAAGTCGGCGGTCATCTTGAAAATGACCAAAATAGTTGATAATAAACGGATGATTGATTTTGCGTAAAATTTCCACTTCACATTGAATATGATGTAATTGTTGCAAACGTAAAATTTCACTCTTTTTCAAAATTTTCAACGCATAGTATTCGCCAAGCGTGTTCTTGACTTGCACAAGACGGACGCGACCAAATGTCCCAGTTCCTAAGGTCGCAAATAGGTGAAAATCGTCGAGCGAGAAATTACAATTCAACTGAGCAGTTTCTACCGGTACAGCTGGCGAGATGACGTCCATGAGTGCGTCTTTATTATTATTGTCAATCACGGGACCTGATGTTTTCTTCCGGAACATTGTGGCCGGTCAAAGGTCGTGTGGCGGTGGATAGATTTTTCCCGTCAAGAAACACTCGCCCGTGAGACCACAAATGGCTCTGGCTACAAGCAGTTTGACTATCGCTCCTCCGACGCTTCGGCTTCAGCTCTCGATCTAAATGACTTTCGAATCAGGTATAATTTTGACCACTTATATACAGCGAATGGCAAAAAAGTGAAGGAAGATTGGTAGAAAATCATAGGAAAATGCTAAGAATACTCCACAAAGCCCAAAGCGTTACAACAATGCAAATATGCGTTCGCAAGTCTCTTGGCAAACTTTCAAACCTTCGGCATAGACCAGCGCCCTGTAAAGTCAAAGTCGCTCAATGCAGTCCGTGCTTCTTCACTAAGATTTTCTCACCTGATAAGATCCTGAGTCTCACCATACTTTTCAGAGTTGAGGTGCCATCTTGTGACCCCAAAACATTCCCATTTCACGGTCGTACCTGCTCGGCATCAGTGTAGGAATAGGCTGAGCGAATGGTTGAACGAATTAAAGTTTTTAGCGTTTTAATGGCACCATTTACCGAAGCCACTTAGATGATGATGAATACAAGAACGAGGTTTGCTACGGGAATTTTTTGATCATAAACTGTTATATTTCTCAATGTTAAAGAAGTGATAAAAATGCCCAAAACGTCATCCAGCTGCAAATTTCTTGACTTACAGGCCAGATCAAGGTACTTTTGGAGACTGTACGGCCCATTTGGATGAACATTTACTTGCGTATCCGCAATTCCGATAATTTATGTACTGATTTCGTTACCGTAAAGTGGAAAGCTAAATGTAGCGCCCAAGCTATTTCAGATAAGTTTACTATTGTTTTAGGCAAACCTTTTCCAGCTGTGCGCTATAGCCGTCGTCAACCTCCTTGACTCTCTTTAACTGCTTGATACATGCTATGCACGGTGAGGCCCATGCGACCACGCCACAGCTCGTACATTTGCAGCGGATTGTCATCGTTGATAGCGCTCATCACCCTTTGTACACTTTCTTTGTCGTTTAATAGACCAAACCAGTCGCCACTAGGGTACACAATGAATGAAGCAGCATAACGATGACCACCGAAATGGCTCGAGGTCCACAAGTTTAACGGCTTATTCACACCCGTCGCTAACTTTTTTAGCCATTGCAACAGCTGCGGACCCTTGCAACCGCAACGTTCGTCTCTACGGTCAACAGCATGCTCACTTCATCCATGTATTACGCAATTTAGAAAATCGATACTTTGCTCACCTTGCAGCATGGCCACACACCATCATATGGTAACCCTCCTCCAAACGCGAGTATTGCAGGTTCCTGTTGACAGACCAAGGCATCAGTTTAATATCATTATTAGATAGTCTTGGCATCAACACTGTAGTAAGTAATGTTTATGTACTCAAGCTCCAACCACGAGGCCAACTCTAGATCTTTATCTAAGGACATGGTCACAAGTGTAGAAACTGCAAGATACTTTGATTAATAACTAACATGTACATGAGCATCAGTCATCTAAGTGTCACACTTACTCTGCGAAGGAACAATATTTTGGACTCGCACAGCATCAGGAAACACGAGAATATCATGGGTGCCTACTTCCAATCTCTTCTCTGCATCACCTTGAAATCCATCACAGCACATACCTGCGTATGGAATGGCAGCCGTTAGGAGCAACGGACATTTTCTTGCCTTATCGGCGTCGCCGTCGTAGATCTTTATTAATGCATTCATGTACAAGTGCAGGATATGTTCCGGCGTCTGTTCCAGCCTTTTCGGCCAGGACATTGGGTCTGTCTTTGGCGGCTCCACAATGACGAAATAACGGTGATACGGACGCACTGAACCTTCAATAAACAAAGCCTTGTCTCTATTCATATCTTTCCCTTCGGCTCGCTTGGCACGACGCTCTTTAACTTCCTGTGGGGTCAATCTCTTGCCCATTTGTGGTGTCCTGGTATTAGTGATGCTACATAGCGAGAAGTATTGACCAACAGAGTGTGGATGTAGAAGGCGACGAGGTGTGCTGACTGCAATGGCACAGGTGCGTAACATGCGGTGCAACTTTACTCTTGATAATTTGAATTACCGGTAAACCAAATTCGATCTTACCGGTACATGCGCAAGAGACCGACCGGATATCATGATCTTGCATGTTGGAAATAGCATTTTCGAGTCCATTCATGGGCGCAACCTCAAGGACATAAGAATTTCTCGAAATCGAGTGAAAACTCGTCGCAGTCATCGAACAAGACGAGGAAGGGTAAGAGCGGCAAGAAAAACGAAGCGGCACATTCTCATCCAATGCATGAGTTTAGTATGATGGATATTGTTGCATTCGTTGGCGCCGGTTGAAGTCATTCTGTTACAAAAACAAGATTATCGCGCGGTATGTGGAGGAAGCCCCGGAGACGGGGATGACCCCCCCCCCCACTAAGAGAAAAGGGAAGGGCCCAAAAACGACCGGAACAATTGACGCAGGATCGTGCTAGGTTCTCAACCCGAACCATAACCGTAACAATCCCTGATACATGGGGTAGACACACCAAAGTCAGGTGTTGGGACAGGGGAGAAATAAACTGATGCACACGGGCTTGAAGGCCTTGCTCAATCTGGAAAACGTAAGAGAGCTACCCCTGAAGAGCTACCTTAAGCTCTGACACAAGCACTGAAAGATGCGACACAATCGAAACCTCGATTGCAGACATAGTTACACGAGTAAATCGCAAAACAAGCACTAGTCACAGCATCAATTTTGAAAATCAGCACCTGTCGCAAAACAAGCACCTCGTGGTTTCAAAGAAAAGCCCACTTTACCCCTGTACCTTAAAGAAGGTACAACTAATCTAGTATATGACGTGCGGCACAAACCGATCCCTTCCAGTTGGCCAAAGCTCCGGTCGTATTGATGATGATTAAGTATTATTTTAGGGTTGAATTTCAGCTGCTATTTAGTAAAGTAGGAAAGTATTGCAAGTTAAGACATGAGACACAACAAAAAATGCTACTGCGCTAAAAGATCGCCGTGGTATTTGGCTTCATTTGATGTTTAGAGTGAATTTCGTCCAGCTTGAAGTTAGTTAATGAAAGTGGTCACTAGGTACGCGCACAGTCGTGCCACGACACGAGTTGGGTCATTGGGAAGTTGGCCACATTGTGTGCATATGACAGTACAACTTCTCATATTTTGAAGACAGACTCGTGTGAAACGGTAGGAGATGTCAAGATTTTTCATCGTCGGTCTTCGACGTCAAACACTACTAGTATTATGTCCCGAATCGCTTAAGATCACGGCAATCCGCGGCATGACGATCATCTTAGTTTTTATATTGCGTGTCATTAAATATTTTTGTAGATAACGAAATATGCACGCAAGATTTGCGCTCAGACTAGGCCATGATGAGGTCGTCACAACACTTCATACTTGAAATTTCTTGCTATACTTTACTACTTTACTACCTTACTAAATAGCAGAGCGCTTGCTCCCTTGTGCTGAAATTCAACCCTAAAATAATATCTAATCTCTAATACCAGTAACTTTACGTTTTGTCTTACTCACTTTGAATAATTGGAAGGGTACACTTTTGGGTAGTTTCTTATGGAGTGCGAAGACATACCTTCTTTAACGTACAGGGGTAAAGTGGGCTTTTCTTTGAAGCCACGAGGTGCTTTTTTGCGACAAGTGCTGGTTTTCAAAATTGATACTCTGACTAGTGCTGGTTTTGCGATTTACTCTAGTTAGACTTGATGGTGCGGCTTTCATAGAGCTGTATCATCTCCGGGCAAAACGAGCGCACGCGTCAGGCCCAGCTAAAAAGATCCCGGTGCTCTCGGTGAAGGAACACGAACGCTTAATTGATCTGTTCGAGCTTATAATCATTGAACAAGGTCAGATGAAAGGTATGGAAAAGTATGGGGTCATCGGAGCAATAAAAGTAATGTTACGCAAGCAACAATCTCTATAAGTTGTTCTAACGAAGATGGTTGGAAAACACCAAGTAAGACGACACGATTAGTGTGGCCATTACTAATTTCGCAGGTACAGAAAGCTACGAGAAAGACGGAGCAGTTAACCGACTGGCTGGGAACAGTAGTGAAAATGAACAAAGCTCAAGCCCATGACCAAGCAGCAGTTGATGAAGATGTTAGTTTTGACTCATCTCACTATTTACCGGGGGATAAGAATATTACGCAACAAATGCACAGAAGACACGTGGAGGCAACCATGCTCAACTTTGTCGTAGAGTACCTCAAATTTTCGTACTTAATCCAAAAATGAGTGACATAATCCACAAAAACAAACAAACCTGTGAAAAGTTTATTCCCGGGCACTTAAATCCACAGACCGATAGTCTAAACCTCGCTGTATACACTTAGGTAGAATAATGACGTGGTGAGGTCATTATACCAACACTTAGGGAGCAATCAAACCTGAAGTCAATGCGCGCACTCCTTATTCGTTAGCTTGGTTGTAGTGGCGGTGGCGTTCGGGTAGTGTTAGTGTCTTGTACGTAGTTCAGGTGCTTGGTGTCAGAGTAGTCAGTTCTTAAAGGGGGGGAAAGTTTCGTAATATTAAAGTTAAGATATAGAAGTACCTCTACCTGGTCACTTCATATCGCTACTTCCTACTTACGTATTCCTACTTATGTATCCCTACTTATATATTTCCACTTCTGGGTACTTAACCTAAAGCTTTCGTCCAATAATGAGCCACCATCCTAGTGTTGAACTTCCAATGGCAAAACTTCATTCACTTTACCACAGCCACCCCTTGCGAGGCTACTCCATACCGCGGGCAATTCGAGCACCCCACCATCCTTAACATATCCAACCACCAAATTTCTACAGTCACCGACCCCGGTTGGTGCAGTGGTTAAGGCCCTGCCCCCGGGACCGGAAGATTGCGGGTTCGAGTCCCACTGGGACGAAATCCAAAGTCGAACCAACTTGGTTGGGTTGTAGGTATAATGAGACGCATTTAACCAAATTTCTACAGTCACACCTCCTGTTCTGTATCGCCCGTAACGCATCCGCTTCTCCTCATTGAGTGATATAACTTGGCATCCCAATCTCATCCGCTTTCTTTATCAGTCTCGCCCGTACACCACTTTGTTCGTAGCTATGTCTCGACGCCATAATGAACAGATAATGTCTCGTTCGGCTCAGTGAAACCAGTGATCCCGGCGGGGTAGTCCTGCATGAAACCCAACGATCGAGCTCGAACCATAGAGGCTATCGTTATATCCGCCTCTTTGCCTTGGCTAGAATCGGTGGTGGGGATATGGATCACTAATTTATCCATGTCTTTGCCGCTCAGTTTATAGACTTACTTCCGAATTTCATCAACTTGTTTCTAATATGGCGATATTATTAGCAGCTTACGAGTCCTTGATCTCGCTGTTTCTTCCATACCCAAACTTAATGCAGCATTGATTCGTATAATCAACTCCACCGTCAGAGCCACTTCAATCGCATTATGAAGTTCGTCGGAATACGATTCCCAGTATTTCAACAAGCTAAATCGTCGTGGATGCTAATCCACACTGTACGTTCATATCCCAAGACATATTCTTCACTCTGTCGCGGAATATCACCTTCCCATTCCGCACATATCGTGGGGGGCAGCTCCATTTCTTTCAAGTTATTATCGCTTGGAGCAGCGCGGTCCACAATTTTGTATGGATAAACGTTTGCAAAAGGCTTTTGGGGTGACTGCAAAATTCCGCCGTAATGGTGATTCCATGGAAAGCCGGCACCTTTTTTCTTTGTGCCCTGTGATACTCAAAAGTATGGGGGTCCGTTTATGACGTCGATCGCTTAGGTTGTAGAAATGCATCTTGTTTTCATCCAGAGATGTAAACGCGTATAATTGAAAGGGGTGACCAATAGCAACCATTGTCTGGGTTGCTGGTCTAATAGCTTGTAATACGCTCAACTCGCATGCCTGAGCCCCTTCATCGCTAAAAATGCGATAGAATTGTAGAGTGCGGTATTCACGTCTGCTCAGTTGTGATAATGTAGCGAATATCACCCTGGTTTTACTCCACACTAGGTTCAAGGTCCGTCTCATGATTGCCTTGCTATATCGATTCCACCCCGTATTCCACAAACGTTCCCTTCCGCTTTCTCGATTTTGCTGATGAAACGTTTCTTACATTCCTTCAACTCCGTCATTTCACCCTTGGGTGTTCCAAGTCGTAGTATAGCTTGTTCGATCACAATCTTTAACGACAACAATTTCTTTAACTTTTCATCAATAGCCCATTTGTTTCTGACACGATGGCCACCATCTTATCAAGATAAGTTTCCCAAAAGGCTGTAACTAGTGAAGCGATAGTGGTCGTCTTCCCACATCCATAAGGTCCGCATGCCAAGATTACTCCTCGTTTCGTTAGCCCTTCAGTAACCACCTTGCACTGTCTCTCGTCGAGGGTTCTCGCACAGTTTCTGTATGTCCTGCCTCCCAACGCATTAGTCACATCTGCGTCAGCTCGATCTTCAGTTGTTGAATCTCGTAATATAAATTTTGCATTACTGCCGGCAGCGGATTCATAGTTGCCAATTTGTGGTGAAGTGGTTCCGGAATTAACGGACTGATGAGGAAAAAATTCACTGACCTGATTGGTAGAAATGTTTGTCCAAGCTATCTGCCCGGGTCGGCTACCAACAGGCATCAGAGGGCTGCCGGAGGCGTTCGAGAGCACCCGCAAGTGCCGTACCAGTGCGGGGACATGGAAACAGGCTAGACGAGGTGATTCGGATTGTAATGGGGCACCATTACATAAGTGATATTTAAGTTGAAATATCACGGTTAATTTTCATTCTTGCGATCTGAAATATGAATATTGGATTATACGTTATTATAATCCATAAGGAAATCCGATTCGAATGCAAATCCCGAATCCAAGGAAGGGATCTAATAGTAATTAGATCAGTTTTCCATAACATGTTGGTATGGTTACCTTAGATTTAGTTATAGTTATTAACTCTAAACACCCATAATATATTCACTCTTAAACTTACTGTCTTGTAGCCACGCGTCTTAATTATATATCAACATATATAATTAAGGGGCTATTTAACCAACTAAATAGTCCATACCAAAGTTTAAAATAAAAAAAACTTGAACTATTTTGGAACAAATTACATTTGTTTCTAACCAATTGCACGCTTCCTCACTTGTGATTTATACAGTGTGCTAGCCTGTTGCACCTGGTAGCATTTAGTGATCCGTCTTAACGACCACTGCTACTTAACCAGCGAAACGAAATTTAAGAGACGCTGACCGACATGTCGCTCGGCCAGCGATCGCGATCGCGAACGAGAGCGTCTGCTCGCACAAGACTTAGTGAGGGAGGCTTTCGCTCACTTTCCACAACGTAGCGTGGACAGCGTTGTGGAGATGATGCGGACCATGGGGCCCGACATCATCACCGTCCTCCGTGATAAAACCCGGAGGAAGCGTTGGAAGTCGTAAACGGTTTTAAGCGGGTTTACTTGGGTCCCCAAGTGCGTTCCGCGACGATAATTTCGCGGTCGCCACCAACAACGCCAACGTCGAGCGTTGAAGTAGTACAGGCGCGGATACCGCCCTTTACTGGTGAAGGGGGTGAACCGCCCCCCCCCTACGAAGATGGTTCGCAGAGGTGGAAGATGACATCTCTGCGCAAAAGATTGTTGACCCGCGGTCACAAGCTTATTTTTCCACCACATGCCTGGGCGGTCGTGCCAGGACATGGGCGATGAGTCGCAGATTTACTGATGATCTGCGCTCCTGACTTATCAGGAATTAAAAGCTGATCTTTAACTCAACTTTGAATCTCCGGTGATGGAACTTAGTTGCAGGCAAGAGTTCATGGAACTCCGGTAAGGTAAGCTTAGTCTTCAAGCTTACGCTCAGAAAATATATTTGTTGTCAAATATTGTGTATGATCTGGTGCCCCCTGCCATGCAGGTCACTGGCTTCATGAAGGGACTGAATGACGGTCCCATAAAGCAGAGTATTTACCGAATTCCGCCAAAGACTCTGAGGGATGCTATAGATCAAAGCATCCGAGAAGAATTGTGGTGAAGTGACTTGAAAATTAACGGGCTAGCCGGAGATTGGCCGTCCGGATCAGGCGGGCCGGATGACCTCAGATGGTGGATGACCGAAGGGCGAATTGTTTGGAAGGTCTATGTGCATAGGGTCACGAAGAAGACTGAGCTTAGTGGAGGACGGATGAGGCGCCAGCGGTGGACGTGGAACTGCTAAGGAGGTGCTAACGCCGGCGGTCAAGTGAGCTTAGATTAAGGAGTATCCAGCCGATCCGGCAGGGTTTGGTGTACAATACACCAAAAAGCATTTAATGTACCGGCTGGGTTGGTACCGGCTGGGTTTGGTGTACCGACTGGGCTGGTACCGTCTGGGTTTGGTGTACCAGCTGGGTTGGTACCGTCTGGGCTTGGTGTACCGGCTGGGTTGGTACCGTCTGGGTTTGGTGTACCGGCCGGGTTGGTACCGTCTGGGGTTGGTGTACCGGCCGGGCTGGTACACAAAATCGGAGCTAACCGGGCTACTTCGGGTAAGACAATGACTGTCCAGCTGGGCTATTTGGGGTAGGTTACACAAAAGGGAGTATTGGACATAGGGATAAAAATCAGTATACGTTTCGCTTTCTTAGACACAAGTCGCTTTCATTGCTTCACAGCAGAGGGCTAACAAGCCCCCTCTTGCTGCTATTGGTTTGCCCGGGGAAGGTTAAAGTAACCCACCGGAAGTCCCCTGACCGGCAGTCGCGGCGTTGCGTATACTCACCTCAAGTCGCCCGTGTTTTGAACACGGCTATATCAAGTATTAGAAAGTGTGGTAACGTTTTGGCCTACTGTGGAAGATTGTGGAGTTATATTTGGATTCCCCTTTACGTACACGTTTGGATTTACCCTTTATTATCATTGGTTTGGCTGGCCGATCGATTATTCCCGGTCCAGCCGTCGCAGTATACAAACTTTAAGTATATTGCCTGTCGAACTCCCCGGTGAAGATTTCCGCCCAGGAGCTACCCCCAGTCCTAACCCTCGTCTCCTTATTCGACGGACTTTACACTTTTCGCTAGGGTCTATCAAGAGAGCGCAACCGCCAGTACTGACGGGTACACAAGGTGAGCTTTTAACATGGATCATCCAAGTCGTCACGACCAAGGATGGAAGTGACCGATCCAGCCGGCCGGATGCCGGATTGGATCATGACTCGGATGGACGGAGTACCCCCTCCGACAGTCAGTCATCTGGGCCCCCCGTGGGTGTTCGCATCTCAGGAAGAATTTCTGAGAGCGACTACACCACAATGGTGCGCGTGCCCGGATCTCTTGGTGACCCTGGATATCACCGCGAGTCCCTAGCGGGCGAAAGACCTAAACCTGTCAAATTTGTTGAAGATGTTGTGTCGGGTGCATTGGGGGAAGGCATATCGCCCCCAATGCTGCTGAAGATGGAAGGATGCGATGGTCGACTCGGATTGGGGGAGTTCGAGGTCGACATTAAAGAAGAAGTTACTCCCCTAGAGGCTCCGCCGGGGGCGGATTACGGTACTGTGCCGGATTACGGTACTACTCACTGTAGTGCCGGCCGCTATACCCCGGCTGGAGCCGGATCGGATTATGGTGCAAGTCACCATAGTCCGAGGAAGGATCATGGTTTCGACCATGATCCTAACAAACAAATGCATATTATGGATATCAAAGAAGAAAAAATTAAGAAAGAAGAATCGGAAGTCGGATACGACCGGAGTGGGAAGCCGGCCGGATCGGGATCAAGTCACGATCCGGGCCACCTACCCCTAAAGAGACCGGATTGGCAGGAATCGGATTATCCAACCCGCAAAGATAGGCCGCGTTTCGAAGAAGAAGAAGAAAAGTTGGACGGCCTATCAACGGATACAGACCTGGAGCGTGCTTTCCATCTTCACGAGTTGGGGCAGTTCTTGCGGACGGATAAGGTGCTGAAGATAACACGGCCGAAAATCCTAGGCGGATTGAAAGGTCCCGTCTCTCCCCCAACCCTCTCAGACGGCCACGTGTCCCTTATTAGAGGACTATTCGATCAACTCAAACAAGCCGGCATTAACACCGGCGTGTTCGATCCGAACGAGCTTTTCGATCTGAAGGTGGACAAGTTGAAGGAGGCATCCAGCGCACTGCACGACCGCTTGGTACCGTTAGTGGGCTGTTCTCCGTCGAAGAAGATGACAGTCACAACTAGAGTGGCGCTGTCCACACCGCCGGCAGCAAGCAGACCGGCCGGAATACACTCGGGTTCTTCTCAGTACGAGTCTGCCCCCTCGGAAGCGGATTCATCCGACTCATCGGTGGGAATTACACGTATGACGCTTGGCTCAAGGGGCGCAGCGCGTGTGGCGACGGCCATGAGGTTTGGAGGACATGAAGATCCGGATACGCCCGAGCGGAAGAAAGCCAGTCAGTACAGCGTACAGACTCGGACGGCGACGGCGGATCCAGAGCCGAAGGATGAAGACGTGGATGGGCGGATTAAAAAGGAATGTCGATCTGGCAGCCCGGTCGCCCCCCAAGTCGCCCCGCGAGCCGACCCCCAGGCGAGCCCTCAAGTGCCGGATCACCTGCATAACATGTTTTCGGCGATGATGGAACGATACTTGGAAGAGCAGCGTCGGCTGAGTGCCAGCCGCGGCAGTCCGAAGTCACCGGACCAGCCGGCTCGTCGTGGAAGTCAGGCGTCCGAGCCAGTCCAGTACTATGCGAGGGAGCCGAGTGACGAAGACATGGAGTCGGTGCAGTCCAAGCAGAGTGAACCCCATGCCGCCCCGCCGAGCCGCCAGACAGGTCGCCGAACCGGACGGCGGCCAACGAATAGGAAGCTGTCTCTTAGCGACGTGGATATGGAATCCGTCAAGTCGGTCAAGTACCACTACGATCCGGATGACCTGGACCTGGGGATGGCTCGCCGAGCCAACATGGCCTCGGCCCAAGCGTTTGATTCGGACTCAGGAGTGATTACGAGGGTGCGAATGTCTGCCACGTCCGAGCTAAAAGATTTCACTGGACGAGACACGGACGAGGACCAAGCCCGAGGATGGCTGAGCAAGACGAAGTCGGCTTTTCTCAGAGACCGGACGTCGGACTATGAGAAGTGCCTGATCTTTGGAGACTTGATGAAAGGTCCGGCAAAAAACTGGATCCAACAGCTCAGCCGGGAAGTCCGAGTTAACTGGAAAGGATTGGCCGAAGCGTTCGGAGAACAATATTGTGGATCTGGAACGTCGGCGGCGCGCCAATATTTCCACACCAAGAAGCGGGCGGATGAGACCCCTCTGGAGTATCTCCATCGCCAAAATGTCGCTGGCATGAGGGCGAATATCCCGGTTAAAGAAGATGCCAGCCGGTCGGAAGCCGCTCGTGAACATGTGGAACATTTTATCGGCACGTTGGACGATCGGGAGCTGGCGGACCAGCTGGCGTTACTGCGATTGAAGAACACCACGGAGCTGGAATTGACGTTGCGCACCTACCTAAGAGCGAAGAAGCGAGGCCCCAAGGCGGAAGTTGGAACCGGCCGTTTCAAGTCCCGATTTAACGCGGATCAAGGAGGCCGGCCGCCATCTACCAGGACGGCCCGAGCCGTCCGCATGGTCGCCCGAGAGTCAGACGTGACCAGCTCGGAAGAGGAGTATCAGCGATCTGGGGGCGAGTCTGAGGAGGAACAGTATCGGTACCTTTTCTCGGCAGAAGCCAGTCAGCCGTCCAGGCTGTCAGCCGGGTCCGGTCAGTCGAAGAGTTTTCCGGCTCAAGCTGACCAGGATTACCCCAGGCGCAAGTGCACCCACTGTGGGTCCATCAAGCATGACGACCGGAGCTGTTGGAAGCGGCTGACCTGCAAGAAGTGCGAAAGGAAAGGACATCCGGCGGAACACTGCTTGTTTACCTGCAAGACTTGCGGGGAGGTGCATGAGGCGGGACTGTACCCAATTGAAGAATTCTACAACCACATGAAGAAGTGGTACGTCCCGACCAAGCATGCTGGAATGCTGCCGCCCGGAGTGGAAAAGATGTTAAACTAGATCGCTGCCAGGTTGGAATCTGGTTCGAGCCGAGCGGTATAGTGTTAGTATCTATGCATATGTCAGTAAGGAGGATAATCAAGAAGCAAAGCAAAGCGTAACCGACAATACATGTAAGTTTGACGATTACGTCATCCGGTCCCCGGGCAGCACGGCTGACCCCTTCCTGGTGAGCAGTATACGGACGGACGAATATTCTCGGTCTGAAGTGCTCATGGAATTGAATCTGTTACCCGGCGAGTCACGAGGTTACTGGAAATATCATTCGCCGGATAAATGGTTCAAGCAGGCCAAGGCGGATGGCAAAATCAATTACCAGAAGGCTACCATGTTGTTTGACTCTGGCGCGGAAGTGTCTATCGTGGACACCACGATAGACATATGAAATAGACGAGACGAAGCGGCAGGAGTGTATCGGCATTGGAGAAAGTTCCTACATGACCCAAGGAAGGACAAGAGTTAAGATTACGTTGGCTGGGTCTTTGGTGTATTACTTTACCGCCTGGGTAGGCAAGCTGGCTGGGCAGGATGCAATTTTGGGTATGGACTTTATGGTCCCGGCCGGCATACGACTGGATTTATCGCATGGAACATTGACGTTGCCGGATGAGGTACAGATCCAGCTGGCCGGCCGGCGGCCCTTATATGGCGCCCACGTCCAGTTCCTCAAGTTAGGTCAGTTTGTAACGGTGCCAGTTGGAAAAGCGGTGGAAGTAATGTTACGACCACACGACAGGCGGAGTAAGTTATGACTGACAAGGGGCGAGTGCTGGGTACCCTCGTTTGTTAAAGGAGGTGGTCATCTCAACTCTATCAGCGTGACCAACATCTCTGAAAGGCCCCTCACCTTGCATGAAGACGTGATTATTGGGATGTGGCTGGCCGAGGACAAGGTGCCCCGCCGGCCGGGCTATGTCACTATTGGCTCAAGACGCTATATCGAGTGGCAAAACCTGGCTTTTCAGGCAACCACCGATCTGGTCAGCGAAGAGGAAGAATTAGAAGAGGACCAGACGCCGATGGTGGCTAAACCCGAGTACCGGGCCCCTTCTAAAATATTGACGCGGAGCCGGCCGTCGCCGGATCCGGCTGAACGTATTGGCCGAGACTATGCCCCAATCGCGGAACTGGTTTTGCCCACCAAGAGGAAGACGGACGAACGACAGAATCAGGAGAAAGGACATGTGCGGTCACCCCCGATGCCGGATGGTTTGACGACCGAGGTGAAGACGGATCGACCCAGCCGGCTGATCGAAATTCGGAAATAGCCGAAGACGGATCGACCCAGCCGGCCCATCAGAATTCGGAAATAGCCGAAGGCGGATCGACCCAGCCGGCCGATCAGGATTCGGGAATAGTCGGAGGCGGATCGACCCAGCCGGCCGATCAGAATTCGGAAATAGCCGAAGGCGGATCTGCCCAGCCGGCCGGTCAGAATTCGGAAATAGCCGAAAGCGGATCGACCCATCCGGCCGATCAGAATTCGGATATAGCCGAAGGCGGATCGACCCAGCCGGCCGATCAGGATCCCGAATTAGTCGAAGCTGACCAAGTCTGCATTCATGTCGGGGGCGAGTTAAATGTTGAAGGCATGGAGGATCAGATGGCGGTGCTACCTGAGGTAACCTCCTGCCCACCAGCGGTTACTATCGACGATCTGCAAGTGGGAGGCCCGGATGTGAACACCCCGGAAGAGATCAGCAGGCTGAAGGATATCATATGGAAAAGGAAGCATCTGCTGATTGGACCAGGAAACGCACTTCCTCCGGCCGCCCATGGGGCGGTATGCGACATTGATGTGGGAAACGCCAAGCCGGTTGCACAAAGATGCCGCGGAGCCGCCCCCCAGTATCGGGAAAAGCTGTCGGAGCTTATCAAGGGATTGCTGGCCACCAAGATAATTCAGCCGTCCACCTCGCCATGGGCTTCGCCCATTGTAATTATTATTAAGAAGAATGGGGTGGATATAAGGTTGTGCATCGATTACCGGCTGGTGAACCGGCTGACTAAGCTGATGATTTATCCGATGCCGCTGATAAACAACCTGTTGGAGGACTTGGATAAAGTTTTGTGGTACTGCTCATTGGACATGGCCAGTGGATTCTGGGTGGTCTCTATGACCGATCGTGCACGGGAGATCTCTGCGTTCGTGACGCCCTTCGGGTTGTTCGAGTGGAACCGGATGCCGTTCGGTCTAAAGAATGCCCCGCAGATTTATCAGCGGCTGATAGATAACGCGCTGTATGGACACTTCAAGATCAAGGCGGATCAAGATCCTGCTCTGGTCGGTGATGTGTTCGCCGAAGGTGACCCGGACCCCGACCCAAAACCTTCAGTTTTGGGGCGGCGGTCTTACATTGATGACATTCTTGTGACGGCTACTACTTGGGATTTACTGTGTGACAAAGTGGAAAAGTTGATGATTACGTGAAAAGTGGAATCTTTGGATTAGTGTAGTTAAGAGTTTCTGGATAAAGACTAAGGTGACCTATTTGGGTCACCAGGTTTCGATCGCCGGATTGGAAGCCAATCCAAAGGATTTGGTGTCCTTGAGTAATCTGCCTTTTGCGCGGTCTCTAAAGGCTATGCAATCTTTTTTGGCAGCCTGAATTACTACAGTCGGTTCATTGAGGATTTTGCGATCTATGCTGCGGTTTTGTATGAATTACGGGAGGTGGATTACCACAAGCTGAGAGAGCAGGATAGGCAAGTGAAAGCGCGGTAGCAATATCAGCCAATGGGATACCGCCCGGGTCAAAAAAATATTTCCACCAATGAGATGCCGTGTCAACTATTTTGGCCAATGAGATGGCGCCCTTGTCTTCCCAGATAGGCAGCCGGCCGCTGAATTCCTGTGCGGCCGGTCCGGACGATCACATGACCCGGGCGATGGTAGCTTTTGGCATGTTGAAAGCAAAGATGGCGACCACACCAGTCCTGAAGCATTTTTATGTTAATAAGGTTCCTGTGGTCATCATCTATGCCAACAAGTGGGCCATCTCAGCTGCCGTTGTTCAGGATCATGACGGAGTGTACTGTCCTGTGACATTCACCAGCCGGACTCTGAAGGCTAATGAAGTTAACTATGGGCTAGTGGATAAAGAAGTTTTGGCATTATTACGGATCCTGGTTGTGTTTTATACTATGCTGGTGTCTCGGCCCATCAAGGTACTTTCTAGACGGTCGACCCTGTCATGGCTTCTGACGGCAAATGGAATTGACGGCCGGCTGGGTAGATGGGCCGCTCTGCTGTCTCAGTGGTCTCTCGAAGTAATCAAGTGTATTAAAGGAGAAGAGGAGATACTGGGCACGTTAGCAGCCAGCATTACCCCAAGGGCAGAAGTGGAGCAAGCGCTGATAGCCATAGCGCCTCGGAAACAGCCGCGACAATCCATCATATTACCACCGCCAACAGTGGGACCCACGGAAGAACTAATGGTTCTGAGTTTTGACGGGTCGGCAAGTGTAAAAAAGGGAGTAGGTATCTATAGTGCTATCTCATGGAAGTTGCCCGTGTGGAAAGTGGTCGCTATGTTAATTCAGCCTGCTAACAGAATAAAGCAGAGTACCGAGGACTGTTACTTTGCCTAGATCTGCTGGCTGGCCGGACGCAGGGGCGGATCATCATATGCGGTGATTCCAATCTGGTGATCCGGCAAATCACGGGAGAAATAGACTGCAAGGCTCCCCGGCTAAGACTTTTGAACGATCGGGTTATGTCCGCCCTGCGGAAATGGCCAGAACATGAATTGTTACATGTCAAACGGGACTGGAATAACAGCGCAGACCATCTGGCTTCATTGGCCATACGTGATCAGGTCGGCCTCAACGTCTCGGGTCCAGATTTGTTGGACGGATTGGCAGAAATGAACAAGCTGTCAGAAATAATCAGACCGGCCGCTAGGTGACGAGGACCATCCATCCGGATCCAACCGTTCCGGAGAAGAAGAGTATGACGGCCTGAACTGGTAGCAAGGCACTCAGACCCGGTCGGATCAAGACTTGCTCTGTGGTGACAAGAGGTCCCTCTAGGCAGACCCACAAGCCGATCGGGCGCGATTAACCGGGGTTATTAGTCGAAGTGAGTGATGGAGTGGCGAAGCCGGATGTGTGTTTGGATTGACATGAGAACGGTGTAGGAGTCGAAGTGTGAGATGCGTAGTGAGATCGTGCCTCAACCGTTGTGCGGCTGCGGCAAGACTCAGGGGCGGCTGTGGTTCTGACTTGGAAATTAACGGGCTAGCCGGAGATTGGCCGTCCGGATCAGGCGGGCCGGATGACCTCAGATGGTGGATGACCGAAGGGCGAATTGTTTGGAAGGTGTATGTGCGAAGGATCCCGAAGGAGGCTGAGCTTAGTGGACGACGGATGAGGCGCCAGCGGTGGACACGGAGCTGCTAAGGAGGTGCTAACGCCGGCGGTCAAGTGAGCTTAGACGAAGGAGTATCCGGCCGATCCGGCAGAGTTTGGTGTACAATACACCAAAAAGCATCCGGCCGATCCGGCTGGGTTTGGTGTACCGGCTGGGTTGGTTTTTTTACATCTAGGTGGCTACAAACATATGGTTTGTAGATCAGGGTGGCCACAAGTGTACGTAGGTGGCCAAAGCGTGACCACAAGTGACCAAACAAATACCGGTAACTATTCCTATTTTGAAATGGGTAAATG
>MIQA02004272.1:0-18520 GCA_001887855.2 Sclerospora graminicola | reverse complement strand
GTGTGTGACACACGATTCGGTTTTGTTTTAGGCACTGGTTCCTGTTACACAACAGAAAAAGCAATGTTTGATTAGTGGTGGCAATGTTTGGCTAAAATCTCTAAACCTCGTAAGTACATCTTCTTTATTTCTCCCGTAAAGAAGGGGAATGACTACGGAGCATGCAAAACATCACGTGCGTTTCATAAAAGGGACATGTGAGATAGGAGTAATACTAGAGAAAAGCCAGTAAAGCTCGTCTGCTTCATGAATTACATGAACAAAATTTATATCAAATAAGTCTGATATTGTATGGGAATAAACAATTTGACTCCAATGTTGTTCTCCAATATTAATTCTATAGTGCGAGCGGGTCGACGATTAAGTAGTGTAATCTATCCAACGTGGGGGTGTGAAGAGAAAGAGGCTACAAAACGCAACGACATCTATTTTTGAAATAAAGTTTAGATGACTCCGCAACTCACACCCGCAGTGGACTCGATACGCGCACAGACGACAGCGCATCAATAGAAGAGCCGACGCACTGGTTCTCCATTGTGAAGAGTCGTTGGGACAGTGTTCGGTCGTGCGTTGTGCACTCTTGCGTTATGAGCCGTCACGGCGAAATATCGCTTAACATTGTTCACCACCGGAAGCGCCTGCTACGCGGCATTCTGCAAGAATGCATCATTCTGTAGAGAGCCGAACATCACCCCAATGGCGAAAAACTGCTGCATGTTATTTGGCGCCAGCATTATATACCCAAAGCGGCCTCCTGCCAGTGGTGTCTGGAGTCTGTACACGACATCATCTACAAATGAGCTAGCCGTGATATATGGTGGTCAAGTTCGTAGCCATCGAGTCCGGGAGCTCCATGGTTATAAAGACCCCAAATTGGTCGTTCAGCTTGATATCCGAGCCTTTAAAGATGATTAGAGTGTCGCCGTGACGAATCCTAAGCTGTAACGTCACGTGTTGCTGTCCAACGATCGACAAGACTTCGATGTCTATGCGATTGAATTCATCAAAGCATGCCCATGCACCTCAAGAGGCCAGTCCTTTGAAAAATTTACCCATGGCAATGTAACCGAGAGCTATAGACCACACACTGTTTCGCCAATGCTTTGGCTAAATCTTTCGTCGGCTCCGTCTTTCTTGCTCCCGCTGGACCAGTCTAGATCACGGACTTGGTAGGGCCAGAACATTATAGCTAGATTATAAAGATTGTTGGCAGGCACTGGTACAATGTACCGTTTATATCCTTTGTTACACACTTTCCCTCAAGTTCTTATTATGAAACGCACGTGATGTTTTGCATGCTCCGTAGTCATTCCCTGATGTACTCTGGGTGAGTCAGGTGCTGGCTACCAATCGTTACTAACGTGCATCTTAAGCTTTTCTATGGCCGTGCGCATCGCAACGAGTGCTCCGTAGTTTTCCCCTTCTTTACGGGAATGACTACGGAGCATGCGGGAGATGTTATTCGGACCCCCCCCCTACAGGATATTCGGACCCCCCTTGTACCGTAAGACAGGTACGTTGTACCTCAATGAATAAAGCTACCTAGGATAAGTCTCACGGTGCGATGACATTTATTAATACTATTACCGTACCTAAATACACGTAAGGGGATCTATGAAGAAGTTGCACACAGTCAACCGCGCCATCCCCCTCCGCCCTCCGTACAGCCAATTTCATAGGTATGTGTATCTCCTATTCTGTTTTCTTCTTTTTATTATATTGTGATTGGGAATGATGCGTATTTTTCTTAGTGGTGCGACTGTATAAGTTTTGTACTTTTGATAGAGTTGTCAGCCACACAAACCCCACCTTCCACAATAATGGCAGCCAACAACAGAGCACAAATTACTACACAAGCCATACTCGTGTTGCATGTACTCCCTCAAGATGAAGCCGAGATCCACAATGTGATGCGCGTGAAAACCCCAGTGCCGATTGGTTTAAACATGAGATTCCTGCGTCTGCACAATCGCCCATGATACGCGCATTCAATCAGTCGCACTACGATCTGCAAACCGTCACCGATCGCGCTGACGTCGACACCGTCACGTATCTCTTACCGTTCGATAAGGTCAATGAGTCGGAGCGTATTAGCGGTTTTATATCGGGCGCTGCTATTTCTGCAATTAGCAAATTTCTCTTGTTCGAGCTCATTACTATCGGTAGTGCGCGTTTGTTGCTATCAATCGAATCGCGGTTCGGCGATTGTAATTTTTTTACGTCTCCAATCATTTGTGTTTTGTAATTACTTATTACGATCCACACCTTGTCTGGACGGTACATTGTACCCGTATTACGGTACAAGGGGGTCCGAATATCCTGTAGGGGGGGGTCCGAATAACATCTCCCGGAGAGGAGTCAAATAGTTTATTCCCATACAATATCAGACTTATTTGATATAAATTTTGTTCATGAAATTCATGAAGCAAACGAGCTTTACTGGCTTTTCTCTAGTATTACTCCTATCTCATATGTCCCTTTTATGAAACGCACGTGATGTTTTGCATGCTCCGTAGTCATTCGCAGTACATCATTGGATTCCAATATGGAACGTTATTTAGGCGCCACCGACAGGTAAAAACGTTAACGTTGTATTTAAATTTTGTATAAAAGCGTATTAACGCTAAGGATCACTTGGACCGAAGTATGTTTTGCTTCTTGGCGCAGTCTCCTCCTGCAACTCTTGGTTTGATAATGTATGCGTAATACAATCAGTTGCCACTCAAAGAGCTTAAATTTTGTTTGGAGGGACGCTGGGAATGTTAACGAAAAGTAATTCTACTGAATCAGTACTTATTAAAAGCTAACTTATACTAGTATGTATTGTTTCACTGACCACTGCTCCATGAAATTCCCAATCATGCGTACCAGTCACTGTTCGCGATGTCGTAAACATTGGGCGTAATCCTATCTAACATGGTGGATTCTAAAAAAAATTACGAATCCACTTTATCAACAGGTAAACAATTTTAAACGGGTCACAGCTCCTCATACTTCAGCTTTATTGAAAAAAACTACAAGCTACTGCGCCAAGCAAGAAGCTTATGGTGAAGATCAATCTGCAATTGCACTGGTTCTTTGGCATCCACCAATTATCTTCAAACAATCACATCGATACCACCGTGCATCGGTGGCTCTTTTATGCCTGTGTGCGTGCTCCACCGTATAAAGAAAGAACTTCGTTAATTTGAGAAAGGGTAGATCCGATACATGAAAGGGTACCTTTTGTTAGGTGGAACCTCTATACGTCGTCGACACCACAGCGCATGTTTATACCGATCTACCGTCTTTGCTACGTTGAAAAGTGTATTCTTTTGCTTCTGTAGTTTCTCACTTTTTAATTCCAAGCTGGTCACACAACTAAACTCCCTTTAACACACTAATGAAGTTCAGCACCGTTATCATCATCACTGCTTTTCTCGCCATTGGTGTGGCAACGGCGGACGAGTGGAAAGAGATCAAAATCAACCACGACGAAGTCCAGCCGTTTCCTCAGCGTGAGCCAACCACAGACATGGAACGTGTGGCCATCCTGTTGAAACCCCAGCTCTTTGTTGAAAACGGGTGCAGCCCATACCCAGCTGTCAATGATTTTGGTGTCAGCAGCGGGGGTCTCAACCCGTCGGGTGATCCGACGGGTGAATGCGAAGAGCCCTATTTCGGCTCACAGATTTACGGGCGCGCTGGGGATATCAATGGTCTCTATGCTATAATGTACATGTGGTACTTTCCCAAAACCCTCTATGATCGACATGGCTTTCGCGCTCTTGTGGTTTTTTTCGATAGAACAAATCTTAAAACGCCAACAATTCGCGGTTGTTCCTTATCCGCTCCCACTGATAGGGGATTCACTAATTATGTGCCTTGCCCTGCTGAGAACATCAAGGGTCACACCATTCAAGTCAAGTATCACCAAGTTGACAAAGATGACCATATAGTGAGTCTCACTGAACTTGCTGGGGCTTTTCAACCCCTAATCATGTGGGACCAGATGACCGATTTTGCGCGTACAGCAATGAATGCTACGGTTTTCGACGATGCAAGTGTACCCCTAAGTGACTTTCATTTCGAATTGAATCTTCGAGCAGCATGGTCAATTACCAATGTCTACGACAAAGCCTATCTTTAATACAGTAGTGGTGACCCTCACCATCCACACGATGAATACACTAACGATCGAGTGAGATATCGAGTGAGTTGTAGCAGCGAAAGCTGCCCAGTCGAAGTCGTGGCCGGTAAACACATCATATACCTCGGTAGTTTCCTGATCGGTATTGATTTGAAAATAACCGTACAAGGCAATGTCGATCAGCCTCAGACAGATCTGACGAGCGGTCTTCAATCCGAACGGCATCCGATTCCATTCAAAGATATCGAAAGGCGTAACAAACACCAATATTTTCCGAGCCCGATTGGTCATCGACACGACCCAGAAACCATTGATCATAACCAACGAACAGTACCACAAGACCTTATCCAAATCTTCAAGTAGATCATTAATCAGGGCTATTGGATGAATGACCTATTACATCAGCTTCGTAAGTTTATTGACCAACCTGTAATCGATACATAGTCTGATATTGACTCCATTCTTCTTTATCTCGATCACGATCGGTGCCGCTCACGGCGAGGTTGACGGTCGGATAATTTTTCTATGCCTTTGATCAGGTCCGATAACTTTTCCTGATACTGTGGCGCGACTCTACGACAATGTCAGGTGATCGGCTTAACCCCCCCCCCACACACACATCAATGTCACAAACAGCTCCATACACGGCGGGGGGGGGCAGGACATTGTTCTTCCCGATCATCAACTGCCGCTCTTTCCAGATGATTTTCTACGCTCATCGATGCTCGGGAGTGTTGATCTCTGTGTCGCCGAGCGGCAGGTCATCTATGGTGATTTTCGGCATATTAGGTAATATCTCCGGCAGAACAGCCATCTGGTTTTCGATATCTTCGATATACTGGTCACCACCGTCATGGATGCGATATACATTTTGATCGTCATCCGGATCTATTTCTTTGAGGATGCGATAAAGACCGGCCATCCGTCTTCCGACCCGCTTCCATTTGGTTATGTTTTTGGTCACTTTGGTTATGTTTTCGGTCACCACCTCAATTCTACTGGCCTGATCATCTCTCCGGTATGTGAAATATCCAACCGGAGCTACCGTCGCCTCAAAAAAAAGATTCCTTAAACGTGTATGCGTCTATTAGTCGGGCACTTGGGGTCATGTTTGTCAGAACTGCGCTTTCCGATTTATCGGTCCTAGTACCTCCATAACGATCCAGAATAGGTGATTCTACGCAATTGAAATCACCAGCCAATATAATGGGTGATCTAGCACGAGAAAATTATTTTGAAATATTCAGAAAGATTTGTTCTCGTAGTGTTTCATCCCTAGAGGGTGCATAAATATTTAGTAGTAGGAGATGAGTCCACTAAACTTCGACGAAACGTTCTGTCCAGGTTCCCTGTCGCCCAATTGTTACTTGATCTTTCAGCGCCGGTTGTATTGGTATAACTACCCCGCCTGTTTTTTTTGTTTGACACAATCCATAACGAAAGTCTTGAACTGTTCCATGGCGCCGCCAGGGTCGCTCCCATCTCCCTGCTAAATTCGTAACATCCTCTTGAGATGTTATATGAGTATCTTGTAGAAGTATAAACTGAGGTTGTGATGCCTGGACTGAAGTTCTCAATGCCGCCATCTAATTAGTGGTATCTTCCTTCTTAAAGCCTCGTACATTTTGGCTTCAGAAAATAACAGTTTCTATACCATTGGATGCGTGCTTATGCGTCATTGGGGAGATGTATTCAATATCTTTGAATAGCCGTTGGATAGAATACGTTTCAAACTTAGTTAGATCGATGTAATGGTGCTCCATCATTGGATTTTCATCTTGTTCTAAATCACGTTTGGTGCCCTCAGTAATGATGGGACCGGATATGGTCCGAATCGTCCTCTTTCCAATATATGGCTTGTGCCGGAATAGGGACGTAGGTTGTAGTTATAAATTGAACTAGATGGACCGAAGCGTCTAACTGACCGTCTAATATCGCTTGGAATTTTGCTGTATAGATAGGTGCCACTGCTCGTGTTCGAAGGTGTCTCTGGAGAAGCGTCATGGTAGAGTCGATGGGGTCATATTCCTCCCCTAGAATTGATGCTGACGCTTCCGCATGGATAAATGCGTAACGTAAACATCTCGCGAGTTTTAGGGCATCATTGGGTGCACATAACCTATCAGAGGACTATTTCCATATTTCGCTCGCTTTATAATCACCCATTGTTGAGAGCTGTCCATAACTGCCCGCCAATGAGATAAGTGCGTAAGCGCCGATAGTCGTTCTTCCCATTCAAGAAACCATGCGTGAGGAATTCCTGGTACCTCTCGTCGCTTACCTTGTTCCAACATCCCAATCCAACATTGTTCTCTCCATGGAGTGGTGATTAAAATGAATAACTGGGGATCGAGACTGTTTAACAGATGATATGCTCCTGGCCATTCCTTGCATAGATGTAGTAGACGATTTCCTTCTTTGGTGACTGCCCTTGTCCAAGTTGAAGTCGGTGATGCTACCGAGGGAAACGGTATTTATGTTATACGTTCCCATTTGCCTTGAAATGCGTCCCATTTATCATACCACGGTTGATCAGATTGTGAGCATCTGCTTGAATCATCCACCATTTCCTCGATATCGTCTATGATCTCTCTTTGAATTGGCTGTTGCGGTTCATCATGTGTCATTGGACTTTCCGTATTGGTGGTATGGGGCTGGAGACATGTTCTCTTAATTAACGGTTCATTGTCACTGGTACTGTGTGATGTACTACTCTGTGACTGGTCGTATGCTGAGATGGAGGAATTTTCTGCCTGTAATAACAGTTGGTCCTCCCCATCTAGTTCTTCCAAACTTTAGAATACCACTGTTCTAATATAGGTTGCGAAATCTGATATTTCTGCATTACCAAGTTTTGCGCTTCGACTTTGGTTTCGATTAAGACGTAATAGGTTTTCCTGCTCCGGTAAAGAAAATCGTCCAACTGTTTCGGTTAAGATATAATATCTCACACATCCGCGAATCTCGTGAAAGGAAAAATTTGTTCAATCTCCACCTTCAGATCATGATGAATTGTCGGACTATGTAGCCTGTGGAGGAGACCATCAAAATCTCCTTCCCAGGAATCAGTGTCCCACGGGGAATGACTACTGTATGTGGTCAACTAGCTGTACTGAGATGACTGAGATACTTTGGCTTGATTGTCATCTATCTTCTGTCCAACTAGCTGTTCTTCTGTTATGATAACGTCTCTGGCGGTTTCCGTGATGGTACTCCTCATTGGTGATTTTGATTTGGCCGATGACGGCAGTTTTTTGTCCTCGTAGTCGTCACTATCCTTTCCACTGTGGTTGCTTAGTGTCTTGAACTCGACTACCATATATGAATGCCGAGTAGTGTGCCTTCTAAAAATGTATGAGCAATGGCCATTTTTGTACTAGTCCTAGAAATTATGACTGTCGTTACTGTACTCTTTTAACACAATCCTTTATTGAGATCGATTATTCCCCACTTATCTGTTTTGTTTTGCCAAATTTCGGGGACAAAACACAACACACCAGGTACTGGATCGTTTACGAACTGACTAATCACATAGATTTCCTTCTGCAGCAGGGTGCTAATGCAGGCCATCGCGTCATTACTTCCTCATGCATGAGAAGTGACCATATCATTCGGTTTCAATCCACTTGACGCAAAGTCTAATAAGTAAGCCTTAAATTCTTTCATCGATTCCTTTGCCGATATCTTCTCATATCCCCTTCCTAACTCTAACAATCTGTACTTGCAAATTCCATGCGGGAATTTCAAGTCAAAGTCAACCATGGCTCGAGTGAGACAACCCTCCTTAATTGCTGCAGCTAATTCTTAGAAAAGATTTGGTGAGCAGTTTTCAAGTTGTGAAGAAACTAAAGCCTGACCCACGACGTATACTTGACAGTTACCAGCTGCAGGTGTACTGACTTTGTGGATTCCAAGAATATTGGTAACTTGTGCAATTGTTGTTAGGTTATCAATGTCTTGCTCCCCTTCTAATGCTTTTTGACTTTGGTGGATGTGGCCTTGTTGAAGGTCAACGACTGATATCAACTCTTCGACTATTTCCTTATCCATATTCTCCTTTATTAGGAGATCTGCATCCTGTCGCTGCTATAACGCTGCCCCTGTGATTCCTTTCGATACGACCATCGATCCCTTCTGCGTTCTGTGTACCTTTGTGAACTCATTTTGTAATGTATTGTCTTCTGTTGAGCTTTTTGGCGCTTCTCACATACCCAGAAAATGTGCTCGATGTCAGCCCGTGATGCATCCACAACTGGAATTTAGAGAACCAGCTTGATCGAACGACTATCTTCCGTTTGAGTTCGTGGGGTGACTGTTGCCGTGACGGCTTGTGTTATGGTCATGCATTTCGTTTCAGGTTGAATCTCCACCGTTTTTGGGGACTCTTCGTTGATGTCGGTAATCCTACCCACACAGCTGTACTGTGATCCAGGTGTCTGAATTAAGTGATGGATGTTGAGTGGCTTTTGGTTTCAACGCCATCGACTGCTTTGGTTGCAGGACGTGTTTGACTGGAGATATGCTCCTTCGTTGATAGTTTTTTTTATCAGGATTTTCATCTTCCACCGTATTATTCCTTTTTCCATCGGACGTGGAGTTTTCTTTTTCTGTTATCTGCTGTTGATTTCTCAAATTGTCTCCACGGCGTCCTTGAGCTCTTCCATACTTGAAAAGGTTGGGTTGGGGGGTGTCAAATCTTTGAACACATCTTGGGTGATAGTAATACAGTTATCTTGTTGTAGGGCTGTGATCACGGCATTGCCTTTCTTCATCGGGTGGCCTACCCTTTTTCGCAACGCAAACATTGTCGTCTACCTCGCATGGTTGGATGTTCCACCACCACCATCATATTCAACCAAGATATTCTGAGGATGCCTTGTAGCACCGGAGGACGCGATTCAGTGTAAAATGCTAGCCCCCACGCTGTTGAAGTCTCTGACAAAGGACCGCCCTTATCCAAATCATCCACTTGAAAATCCATTCTAATCACCTTGTGCAATATTGCATAAACCTTCGCTAGATCTATAGATCGGGTAATGTTCTTCAATATGCACGTGTAGTTACCATGCTGTCCATATTTTTTACCGTTGGCGTCTACCTGGTGTTTCCATGCAGTTCCTGTTTGTCATAGTTTCTTTTTATGTCATTTGTTTTAGGACGTGATCTAGACTGTGAAAAGGAACCTTTGATTCCATCAAATTTTTCAGCGTGTGAAGAAATGAAAATATAACGAGTGATTTGCAGCGTTGTAGCTTATCGTTTTGGCTTGAGCTATCATAGTCCAAAGCTCCTTTGGAACCGGTCCCTTTGCCGTGGCCGCGGTTGCGATACTTTCTCTGATTGCTTTTTGTATTGAGAAACGCTTCTTTAATCAGACTTTCTCCTTGGAGGTTGAGAACCAAACATCCTTCAACTTGTGCTCGTATAGTTTGCACAAGCCTAGCTTGCTCACCACAAGACATGACTCTCTTAATAAATTGAGGCAGCTTTCGCGCTAAAATGGTTCCTTCTACCAAACCCTTCACAATCTTCCACTCCTCTATACTACCTTCGCGGCATTGTGACAGAACGTTCTTTCCATAATCTTTTTCACAAATCTTTCCTAATTCTTCAATTTCAGTCCTTGTATATAAATTGATGTCTTCAAGAGGAAAGGTTTCTGCACTTGCTCCTGTGTAGGAGACTTGGTCTTGCCGCCGATAACTTTTTGGGTCCAGCTAAAGGTGTTGATGAAGGAGCCGCACCTTTCACATTCTCTTGGTCTAATAATTTCCATAATATAGTCTCCAACTTCAAACTTGATTTTTGTGCGTTCATGGCGGCTCCGATAATTCGTTTGCCTTAAATCAAGCAATCTTTTTGTTTTGTATGACGATGACTTTAAATCCATTAGTCGCTCTATTTCCTAGGCTTCAGCTGTGGTAGCCTCTTCGCGATTAGTGACAAAAAGGAATCAGGGCCCTTTGCTTTAACGTAGATCTCTAACAACGGTTCTTGCATCAAATCCGCCCATGCCTGGACGTTTGGTTGGGACTGCGTTGCTTGTTCTTTCCATTCGTGGGGGGACTAACAATCTGTTCCACTGAATATTTTGGCATACCTAGTGAAGTCATTTGGGTTGTCTGTGTTGTTACCCTTTCTTTTTCTTTAACTTTTCCAGCACTTGGACAAGTTAAAAGGCTGCTTCCACTTTCTCCATTGGCTCCTCCTGATTGTTATCCGCTGCTGACTTGTCGTGCGAATTACCGTTGCTGACGACCCTCCCCACCCCCGAGGTTGTTCCTGTTTGTTGCTGTAATGGGGTGCCATTACATAAGTGATATTTAAGTTGAAATGTCACTGTTCAATTTCAGACTTAATGTCTGAAATGCAAATATTGGATTATAAGTTGTTATAATCCACCTTGAGAACAGATTATGATATAATTATCGAATCTAGCAAGTAATCTAATGATAAAGATATCATTCAGACCAGCTTTATACTACATGTTTGTATGATTAGTTTAGATTTAATTATAGTTATTAACTCTAAACCACTCATAATATATTCACTCTTAAACTTATCTTCTTCTAGACACGTGGCCTTAGGTTTATATATATTTGAAATATAAGTGTATATAAGAAGATTAATTAATAAATTAATTAGTCTACTCTAAAGTTTATCTTAGGTAAACTATGGAGGACCATATTTACATTTGATCCTACTCAATTGCACGCTTCCTCACTGCAATTCTTACAGTGTAAGCCAGTAACAGCTAGCCTGTTACACCTGGTAGCACTTTGTGGTCCGTCTAAACGACCACTGTTGACGCGTTCCGCTAGTGAACTAGCGGAACGAAGGTTTAAGAGCCGTTGGTTGTCATGGCAACAGCCAGCGATCGTGAGCGTGAAGCGACAGCTCGCGCAGGATTTAGTTAGGGAAAACTTCCCTAACTGGTCACAGAGTACTGTGACCACTGTGATAGAGATGATACGGACCATAGGGCCCGAGATCATCTCTCTCCTCCGAGGTAAAACCCCGGAGGAAGCCTTGGATACAGTTACACGTTTCAAGAGGATGTATGTTGATCCTCAGGTGCGTAGCGCAATATTGCGGTCGCAACAAACAACGCCCACATCTAGTGCGAGCGTTGAAGTGGTAAAGGCGCGGATTCCGCCCTTTACTGTGAACCCCTTCGTAGGTGGTTTGCAGAGGTTGAAGATGCCCTCTCTGCGCAAAAGATTGTGGACCCGCGTTCACAAGCTTATTTCGCCACCACATGCCTAGGCGGTCGCGCCAGGGCATGGGCGATGAGCCGCAGATCCACTGATGGATCTGCGTTCCTGACGTATCAGGATTTAAAAGCTGAGCTGAAGCTCAACTTCGAAGCTCCAGAAATGGAGCTTAGTTGCCGCGAAGAGTTCATGGAACTCAAGCAGGGCAAGCTGAGCCTACATGCGTACGCTCAGAAAATACAATATTTGTTATCAAATATTGTATACGAGCCGGTGCCCCCTGCCATGCAGGTCACTGGCTTCATGAAGGGACTGAATGACGGTCCCATCAAACAGAGTCTTTATCGGGTTCCCCAAAAGACTCTGAGGGATGCTATTGACCAAAGCATCCGAGAGGAATTCAGCATGCGTTCAGCAGCAACGCATGCTGGGGTTAGTCGAAAAGCTCAAGTGCCTTTCGACTATAACATGCCGCCAGTACAGCATGTTAATAATAACAATTTCGTCGAGACGAAGTTCACACTTCGTCCCGAGAAACCAAAACCCGCGCCAGGGCGCGGGCGGAGGAGGTCCAGAACCGATGGACCTATCGGTTGCAGTTGCCTCGACACCGAGGCAACCGAAGAACAAGAAGTTTCTTCGCTGCAATAGATGCGCGAAGATGGGCCATTACGCCCATGAATGCATGGCACCGCGACCGGCGCCACGCAGTCAGCGGACTGGACAGTCCGCTGGTAAGCGTCATCAACAGGGGCAACCCTCTGTTGATGCAAAAAACTTCAACAACCAGTAGGGGCGGGGCGCCCTACTGGACGGGTTATCTCACATGCCGACATCGGGCATGTGAGGATAATAGCCCCAGACGGGACTATGTCCTGTCAGCATGTGCAGGGTGAAGAGAAACCTCTCATCACCCTGGAAGTTAAGCCGCATGGAAACGATGTCCCCATGCGTGCTCTGTTTGACACAGGAGCGTCAAACAATTTCGTTAGAACTGAGGTTCTAACGTCGTTGAACTTCGTGGAGATTCAATCTCCACGAAGCATGTTGTCAGTCCGGTTAGCAACAGGTGCAACCGTGACTATACCAAAGCGTGTGATTCGCACACGCTTCGAGTTAGACGAACTGTCGTTCGAGGACGAATACATCGTCCTCGATCTTGACGACAAGTTCGATGTTATCTTGGGCATCCCTTGGATGTCCAAGCATCAACCAACGATCGACTGGGTTAACCTGTCGATCGACTGCGGCGGTCTCACAGGATCTGATCACCCTGTGAGTAATCCGGCTGTATCTAATGATACAACCGCAGAGTCAGACAGTCTGGTGGGTAGCGATGGCACCACCAGATCTGATCCGACTAGATCAGCGGATGGTACACCCGCTGATCAAAGTACAGAGGGACTTACACACGCAACAAACGAGTCGTTGCGTGTCGGTAATGTGTGCAACACGGGTGAAAAACACCCCCGTGTTGATGTTACTACTACGACCGATGACGGTCGTGGTATAGAGAATTTACACACGGTGGGAAACACCCACCGTGAAAATAATGAAACCGTCACGGAAGTAAATGACTTCCGTGTCGAAAATGAAGAAATCACAACTGAGGGCAGTCGCGAGTGCATGCATTACATGGTAGACAGTGGTCACCATGTAGAGAATGCCTTGTGCGCGAGTGATAATCACCGTGCAACAGATCAGGCAACAGATCAGACGAGTGCGTCTGATCTCGCAGCTGTGTCCGTCGAGACGATCAACGTCTTGACGCAGACAGAGACTGGATTAGCTACCCAGGCTCTCACACTTGACAACCCTCCGAACTATAGTTCAGAGGTAATGGCCCTTCCAGCCTTGAGCTGGAAGAAGTTCGTAAAGAACTTGCGCAATGATCAGATCGAACAGATCTGCGTCATTGTCGCATCTGATGAGGTTGTGGATATTCGTGAACGAATATCCACTTTACAATTAGAAGGCATTGGGAACGAACTCGTTCCCAATGAAAAGACCAAAGTTCAGCGCTTTGAAGCGCAGAGCTGGGAGTCGCTTAAAGCGACTTCTCCGTACTACGAGGTACTTTGGGAATACGCTGACGTATTCCCAGAAGAAGTAACTTGTGAGCTCCCTAAAGATAAGGGAACGAGGCACGAGATTGATCTCGTGCCTGGCACGAAGTACTGTGTCATGCGGCAATGGCCAATGCCTTGTGACTAAGTCAAAGCGATCGACGAGTTCTTCGAAACTCGTCGTAAGGCGGGACATGTGCAGGAGTCTACCTCACCGCACTCCAGTCCCACCTTTTGCGTTAAGAAATCCACTGGTGGGTGGAGAATCGTTCATGCTTTCAATAAGCTGAACGCAGCCACGGTACCGGCGCAGACGCCGATACCGCGGAAGGATGTCATCATTGATGGCATGAGCGGGAGCACCGTTTTCAGTGCTCTCGATTTGAGGGATGGTTTCTACCAAATCCTCATGCGTGAGAAGGATATCCCTCTCACGGCTGTAAGCACCCCAAGCGGTATGCTTTGGGAGTGGCTTGTGATGCCGCAGGGGCTTCGAAATGCCCCTGCCACCTTCAATAGATGCGTCACGCATCTATTGCGCCCGGTGCGAGAATTCGCACCGAGCTACTTCGACGACGTGTTCATCCATAGTAAGGCTGAACATGGTAAGACTGATGTAGATGTTCATAAAGAACATCTACGTCAGGTGTTAGAGCTTGTGCGTAAGCACAAGCTCTATGCAAACTTGAAGAAGTGCACCTTTGGTGCACCTGAGATACCCGTTCTTGGCTGCTTTGTAGGCAAGAACGGAGTGCGCCCCGATCCGGAAAAGATCAGGGTGATCGTTGAATGGCCTACGCCAAACAACGTCAAGGAACTTCGAAAGTTCCTTGGGTTGGCGACATATTTGCACAAATATTCGTGCAATTATGCCGGTTTAATTCGACCTCTTTCTCAATTACTTAAGAAAGATGTCGAATGGCACTGGGATACCCAGTGCCAAGATGCATTTGATGCAGTCAAGCGTAGCTTGACTGAAGCTCCCGTCTTGGCGATAGCCGATAACGAGCGACCGTTTCACGTCGTTTGCGACGCGAGCGATTTCGCCATCGGCTGCGCCTTGATGCAGCGCGATCACGATGATCGTGATCGCGTGATTTTCTACCAATCGCGTCAGTTGCGCCCAGCCGAGCGCAACTATCCAGTGCATGACAAGGAACTCCTTGCCATGAAATATGCACTGGCAAAGTTTCGGATCTATCTCTTAGGAGATAGACCGTTTGTGGTTTACACGGACCATGCGTCGTTACGCACGGCCGTGAATTCACCACACATCTCTCAAAGAATGGCACGTTGGCTGTCATTCTTTGCTGAATACAACTTCACGGTTGAATACAAACCGGGAAAGTTGAACGTGATAGCGGATGCGCTATCACGACGCCCCGATTACGAGACAAAACCGTCTGTAACGGAGGCAACCAGTGCAAACGCAATACGTTGCACTGCTCTGTCGTCGTCACTTGTACGACAGGTACGTCAAGCGTACGAAACAGACGAGGAAACTCGTCTGCTGATTGATTACCTTAGTGATCAATCTGATCGGAAGCGCAAGGAACTTCCAGAGTTCCTTCGCGCTTGCGTGCATCGTTATCGATTGCACGATGGTCTGTTGCTTTATAGCACAGACCAAGATGATGTAAGTCGCATCGTCGTTCCAAACGACGATGATCTCAAACATCAAATTTTGTTTGAGTACCATGATGCACCGATTTCGGGGCATCAAGGTCGAGAGAAGACGTATGCTTCTCTCGCACGCGATTTCTACTGGCGTAACCAGTATAAATTGGTACGCAAGTACGTACGCGCTTGCGAGATATGCCAGCGCGTCAAGCCTGCGCACTCTGCGCAGGCTCCCCTCCAATCTCTGCCGGTTCCGACAGAGTGTTGGGAGTCCATTTCAATGGACTTTATCATTGGTCTTCCGGCTAATCACAATCGGAAGACAGGTATTGTGGTCTTTGTAGACCGCTTCAGCAAGATGGTTCATCTTGCTGCAGTGTCAGCGAATGTCACCGCTGCGCAAACGGCGCGGATATTCGTTGACACGGTATTCCGTTTACACGGAATGCCGGAAAACATAATCTCGGATCGAGATCCGAGATTCACAGGACGTTTCTGGCAAGAAACGTTCTCGTTACTAGGCACGCAGTTGAAGATGTCAACTGCGGACCATCCGGAAACGGATGGGCAAACTGAACGCGTTAACCGCGTTCTCGGAGACATGCTGCGTTCATACGCGCATGCCTTCGAGCAGTGGAGTGACTTTTTGCCACTCACTGAGTTTGCAATAAATAACTCGGTGCATGCTTCTACTAAGCATACACCGTTCTACGTGAATGCCTTAAGGCATCCACGAACCCCAGCTTTACTTGGCGGTACGCCAAATCTAAGTGGGGGAGGGACCCGCTCAAATTTTGAGCGAGTCGATGCGCAAGTTGCAGCCGCACCTTGCGATGAGACTGACGAGTCTTCTACTGTTAACACAGTAGAAACTCAAGCAGCTTCAGATACTGAAGCTGCTTATGCGGAGTATGTGTCTGCAGCAATGGCTGCAGACAATGAAAACAACCCATCTACTGCTAATAAAGCAGTAGATGAATTCGTATTACAGCGCCAAGCTGTAATACGCTATGTAAAAGATGCACTTGCTTCCGCTTTTGATAAGCAGAAGCAAAATGCAGATAAGAATGGAAGGAAAAACACAAATTCCTTTCAAAATGGTGAATTAGTATTGTTATCAACTACTAATTTGCCTACACATGCAATTAGCAACTTCCCTACACGGAAGTTGCTCCCTAAGTTCATTGGACCTTTCAAGGTCCAAAGCGTTAAGGGGAATGCCTATACATTAGACATTCCCGCGGCCATGCGCCTTCACCCAACGTTTTACGTTGGGAGGCTCAAGCCGTACCGATCGTCTACGTCTTCGGACGAGACGCATCGCCACGGCGAATGCCGTGCTTCTTCAAGTCTCCCAAGAGAGACTTGTAATCGGTCTCCAACCGATTGTGAGAAGTCTGGAGAGTTTCCATCTCCGACTTTAGTCGATCAATCTCGACCAGCAGAAGATCATTCTTCTGCTGCATCACGAGATGCGCGCTCAGAATGTCGCGAATCTCGTCTCGATGAGAACGAAAAGTCTTCATCGAGTGACACATGTTGTCGCTCAAGGCGTTACAGTGCCTCTCGAGCTTGTGGAGCTGGTAAACATGCTCCGCAACAACAACGCCGAGGGAATTACCAACCCCCGCCGCCCCTGATTGATAATCAGGGGAACAAGCGTTACATTCTCGAGCGCTTACTATCGAAGCGCTCGGTTCCCTATAAGAAGGGGCAGCGTACCGAGTACCTGGTACGCTGGTTGGGATATTCCCAAGAGTTTGACTCTTGGGAACCGATTGAGGTGCTAAGGGCGGATGCCCCTGACCTCCTGCAGGAGTTTGAGAAGGAAGCTTCTCCTCAACTCAAAAGAAGCATCAACACTAGGTGTTGATGGCTGCAAAGCATCGGTACTAGGTGCTGATGCATTAAGAGCATCAATGAGGCTCTTAACACTAGCGGGTACTGAGTAACCTCGGTACCCTCTTAGCTCCTTTTCAGTTAGACGAGGAGCTCCCTTGGGACAACAAGGGCAAGTCATGTGAGAAGGAACTCCGCAAGAGCGTCCTTCTTTGATGCAGGTAAAATGGATAAACTCCATTTTACCTGAGCGTGAGTGCTTTAAGAAGCGCTCGCGGTTTACGTGAATTTTGTTCACGTATTCGTCGGGACCTTTGTTGTAGTTTTCAACAAAGGCATTCCAACTTTGAGTAAAGGCGTCTTTATCGTCCCTATTCTTGCGCGACCCTTTCCGGTTCGTATAATAACGAGCGTGATAGAAAAGGTCGATTAAGTACCGACGATAGACGTCGGTACTACGATCAAAGTGATGATTGCGAAGGTCTTCGCAATCATCAAGCGCGTTGATGTCGAACAACGGATATTGACAATCGCGCTTGGTGTGCCCACCACTTTCGGGCACAAGCATCCATGCTGGGGTCCAAAACCCCACTTTGTACGGAACATGGCGTTCTGTACAACATGGTGAATCAGAAGCAGCGTAAGCCGCTTCTGTGCGTTGTTTCTTGGCAGGTGGAGCACCACCTGCCATCTCAAAGTCGTCGTCGTCGCTACGACCAGGCGAATGACGAGGACCAGGAGGAGCTCTACGCTCCTCATGCCACCGTATGATGGAGTTGTCGCTGTCGTAATCGACGGCGTCAGACTCCACTTCGCCATCACTTAACGGCGAAGCAATTCTAGCGGGCTTAAGCTCGCTAGAATCGTTGTCAGGGACGGTGTTGTCCTCGCCCTCTTCGGAGTCAGATGACTCTCCGAAGATATCGTTGGGCTTTTTCTTAGCCACCCGCCCTACGGCAGGTGGAGGGGTGGAAGAATTTGCATTAGCGACATCTTCCCGCCCTCTTTTAGACACTGCTTCTGCAGCGACTACAACGAGAGACAATGGGTCTCTCGGCTTATTCTTACTCTTCGACGCTACATTAGTAGCTCGGCATGCGATGTTGACACCTCTGCACGTGATGCAGAGGTGGGAGCTGCTTTAGCAGTATCGGTAGCGCCCTTAAGAGCGCCGCCGCGTTTCCCGACCATTTGATTTCTTATGGTCGTTAATGGGTAATAACAAAGTATCGTTATGACCAACAAGTGCCACCATTCGATTGGCCAATATTACTTTATATTATTGGCCAACCACCTTGAGTGGGGGGTGATGTAATGGGGTGCCATTACATAAGTGATATTTAAGTTGAAATATCACAGTTCAATTTCAGACTTAATGTCTGAAATGCGAATATTGGATTATAAGTTGTTATAATCCACCTTGAGAACAGATTCTGATATAATTATCGAATCTAACAAGTAATCTAATGATAAAGATATCATTCAGACCAGCTTTATACTACATGTTTTTATGATTAGTTTAGATTTAATTATAGTTATTAACTCTAAACCACTTATAATATATTCACTCTTCAACTCACCTTCTTCTGAGCACGTGGCCTTAGGTTTATATATATTCAATATATATATAGACTTAAGTGATTAATTAATAA
>MIQA02004269.1:0-25366 GCA_001887855.2 Sclerospora graminicola | reverse complement strand
GACTTGCGGGGAAGTGCACGAGGCGGGACTGTGCCCTATTGAAGAATTCTACAACCAGATGAAGAAGTGGTACGTCCCGACCAAGCATGCTGGAATGTTGCCGCCCGGGGTGGAAAAGATGTTAAACTAGATCGCTCGCCAGGTTGGAATCTGGTTCGAGCCGAGCGGTCTAGTGTTAGTATCTATGCATATGTCGGTTAGGAGGATAATCAAGAAGCAAAGCAAAGCGTAACCGACAATACATGTAAGTTTGACGATTACGTCATCCGGTCCCCGGGCAGCACGGCTGACCCCTTCCTGATGAGTAGCATACGGACGGACGAATATTCTCGGTCTGAAGTGCTTATGGAATTGAACCTGTTACCCGGCGAGTCGCGAGGTTATTGGAAATACCATTCACCGGATAAGTGGTTCAAGCAAGCCAAGGCGGATGGCAAAATCAATAACCAGAAGGCTACCATGCTGTTTGACTCTGGCGCAGAAGTGTCTATCGTGGACACCACCTTGGCTCGTAAGGTGGGGTGTGAAATAGACGAGACAAAGCGGCAGGAATGCATCGGCATTGGAGAAAGTGCATACATGACCCAAGGCAGAAACAAAAGTTAAGATTACGTTGGCTCGGTCTTTGGTGCATTACTTTACCGCCTGGGTAGGTAAGCTATCCGGGCAGGATGCAGTTCTGGGGATGGACTTTATGGTCCCGGCCGGCATACGGTTGGATTTATCGCATGGAACATTGACGTTACCGGATGAGGTGAAGATCCAGCTTGCCGGCCAGTGGCCCTTATATGGTGCCCACGTCCAGTTCCTTAAGTTAGGTCAGTTTGTAACGGTGCCAGTGGGAAAAGCGGTGGAAGTAATGGTACGACCACACGACAGGCGGCGCAAGTTATGGCTGTCAAGGGGCGAGTGCTGGGTACCCTCGTTTGCTAAAGGGGGCGGTCATCTCAGCTAGATAAGTGTGACCAAAATCTCGGAAAAGCCCCTCACCTTGCATGAAGATGTGATCATTGGAATGTGGCAAGCCGAGGACAAGATGCCCCGCCGGCCGGGTTATGTCACTATCGGCTTAAGACGCTATATCGAGTGACAAAACCTGGCCTTTCAGGCAACCACTGATTTGGTCAGCGAAGAGGAAGAAGTGGAAGAGGACCAGACTCCAATGGTTGCTAAACCAGAGTACCGGACCCCTTCTAGGATATTGACGCGGAGCTGGCCGTCGCCGGCTGAACGCATTGGCCGAGACCTTGCCCCGATCGCTGAACTGGTTTTGACCACTCCACCGGAGACAGACGAACGACAGGATCGGGAGAAAGGTCAAGGCAGATTCTCATGTGCGGTCATCTCCGATGCCGGGCGGTTTGATGAACAAGATGATACCGGATCGACCGATCCGGCCGATCAGAATTCGGAATTAGCCGAAGGCGGATCGACCGACAGCTCGCCGGCCGGTGGCCCTTATATGGTGTCCACGTCCAGTTCCTCAAGTCAGGTCAGTTTGTAACGGTGCCAGTGGGAAAAGCGGTGGAAGTAATGGTACGACCACACGACAGGCGGCGCAAGTTATGGCTGTCAAGGGGCGAGTGCTGGGTACCCTCGTTTGCTAAAGGGGGCGGTCATCTCAGCTAGATAAGTGTGACCAAAATCTCGGAAAAGCCCCTCACCTTGCATGAAGATGTGATCATTGGAATGTGGCAAGCCGAGGACAAGATGCCCCGCCGGCCGGGTTATGTCACTATCGGCTTAAGACGCTATATCGAGTGACAAAACCTGGCCTTTCAGGCAACCACTGATTTGGTCAGCGAAGAGGAAGAAGTGGAAGAGGACCAGACTCCAATGGTTGCTAAACCAGAGTACCGGACCCCTTCTAGGATATTGACGCGGAGCTGGCCGTCGCCGGCTGAACGCATTGGCCGAGACCTTGCCCCGATCGCTGAACTGGTTTTGACCACTCCACCGGAGACAGACGAACGACAGGATCGGGAGAAAGGTCAAGGCAGATTCTCATGTGCGGTCATCTCCGATGCCGGGCGGTTTGATGAACAAGATGATACCGGATCGACCGATCCGGCCGATCAGAATTCGGAATTAGCCGAAGGCGGATCGACCGACAGCTCGCCGGCCGGTGGCCCTTATATGGTGTCCACGTCCAGTTCCTCAAGTCAGGTCAGTTTGTAACGGTGCCAGTGGGAAAAGCGGTGGAAGTAATGGTACGACCACACGACAGGCGGCGCAAGTTATGGCTGTCAAGGGGCGAGTGCTGGGTACCCTCGTTTGTCAAAGGGGATGGTCATCTCAGCTACATAAGTGTGACCAAAATCTCGGAAAAGCCCCTCACCTTGCATGAAGATGTTATCATTGGAATGTGGCAAGCCGAGGACAAGGTGCCCCGCCGGCCGGGTTATGTCACTATCGGCTTAAGACGCTATATCGAGTGGCAAAACCTGGCCTTTCAGGCAACCACTGATTTGGTCAGCGAAGAGGAAGTAGTGGAAGAGGACCAGACTCCAATGGTGGCTAAACCAGAGTACCGGACCCCTTCTAGGATATTGACGCGGAGCCGGCCGTCGCTTGATCCGGCTGAACGTATTGGCCGAGATCTTGCCCCGATCGCTGAGCTGGTTTTGTCCACTGCGGCGAAGACGGACGAACGACAGGATCAAGAGAAAAGACAAGGCAGAGTCACATGTGCAGTCACCTCCGATGCCGGACGGTTTGATGAACAAGATGATACCGGATCGACCGATCCGGCCGAACAGAATTCGGAAATAGCCGGAGGCGGATCAACCAATCCGGCTGACCCGGATCCGGAATTAGTTGAAGCTGACCAAGTCTGCATTCATGAAGGGGGCGAGCTATATGTTGAAGGCATGGAGGATCAGATGGCGGTGCTACCTGAGGTAACCCCCTGCCCACCAGCGGTTACTATTGACGATCTACAAGTTGGAGACCACCCCAGAAGAGATCAGCAGGTTGAAGGATATCATATGGAAAAGGAAACATCTGCTGATCGGCCCAGGAAATGCACTGCCTCCAGCCGCCCATGGGGCGGTATGCGACATTGATGTGGGAGACGCCAAGCCGGTCGCACAGAGGTGCCGAATAGTCGCCCCCCAGTATCGGGAAAATTGTCAGTGCTTATCAAGGGATTGCTGGCCACCAAGATAAATTCAGCCGTCCACCTCGCCATGGGCTTCGCCCATTGTAATTATTATCAAGAAGAATGGGGTGGATATAAGGTTGTGTATTGACTACCGGCTGGTGAACCGGCTGACTAAGCTGATGGTTTACCCAATGCCGTTGATAAACGACTTGTTGGAAGACTTGGATAAAGTTTTGTGGTATTGCTCATTGGACATGGCCAGCGGATTCTGGGTGGTCTCTATGACCGATCGTGCACGGGAGATCTCTGCGTTCGTGACGCCCTTCGGGTTGTTCGAGTGGAACCGGATGCCGTTCGGCCTACAGAATACTCCGCAGATTTACCAACGGCGGATAGATAACGCGTTGTACGGACACTTCAAGATCAAGGCGGATCAAGATCCTGCTCTGGTCGGTGACGTGCTCGCCGAAGGCGACCCGGACCCCTCCCCAAAACTGAAGGTTTGGGGCGTCTGTTTTACATTGATGACATTCTCGTGACGGCTACTACTTGAGATTTACTGTGTGACAAAGTGGAAAATTTGATGATTACGTGTGAAAAGTGGAATCTTTCGATTAGTGTGGTGAATAGTTTCTGGGTAAAAACTAAGGTGACTTATTTGGGTCACCAGGTTTCGATTGCCGGATTGGAAGCTAATCCGAAGGATTTGGAGTCCTTGAGTAATCTGCCTTTCTCGCGGTCTTTGAAGGCCATGCAATCTTTTTTGGGCAGTCTGAATTACTACAGTCGGTCATTGAGGATTTCGCGGTCTATGCTGCGGTTTTGTATGAATTACAGGAGGTGGGTTACCACAAGCTGAGAAAGCAGGATAGGCAAGGGGAAGTGCGAACCGAGCCAGCAATATCGGCCCATGAGATGCCGCCCTTGTCAAATATTTCGGCCAATGAGATGCCGCCCTTGTCTATCCAGACAGGCAGCCGGTTGCCTAGTTCCTGTGCGGTCGGGCGGATGATCACATGACCCGGTCGATGGTGGCTTTTGGCATGCTGAAAGCAAAGATGGCGACCACACCAGTCCTGAAGCATTTCGATGATGTTAATAAGGTTCCTGAGGTCATCATCTATGCTAACAAGTGGGCCATCTCAGCTGCCCTTGTGCAGGATCATGACGGAGTGTATTGTCCTGTGACGTTCACCAGCCGGATTCCGAAGGCTAATGAAGTTAACTATGGGCTAGCGGATAAAGAAGTTTTGGCCTTATTACGGATCCTGGATGTGTGCTATACTATGCTGGTGTCTTGGCCTATCAAGGTACTATCTAGAGGGTCGACCCTGTCATGGCTTCTGACCCCGCCAGTGGAAATGCGCCTTGATTTTATGATAGATCCAGCTGATGCCTTGGTGTCCCCCTTCCAGACTCACGAGATAATGATGGAGGATATCCGTTTGCAGGGTAGTAGGTACGACGAGCCGAGCGGATTTATCCCTCTCGATTTCGGGCTGGTCAGCATTTCGGTAGAAAAACAACAATCCGTTCTCATCCACTTCGTAATCTGGGGCTAGCTTAAAACATTCCTTAGCTTGTTCGGCACTCGTTTTTCCACTTCCCCTTTCAGGTACGCTTTGAGATCCACTATACACTCCTCTTCGTTCTGCGCTTAGAGAATCCGCTCCGCCCGCAACTGTTGCACTATCCCCTCGCTCATTGCTTCCGAAGATGGTGAGCCAGCGGCTAAAGAACGTCGTTTTTGTGACCGGGTGACGGCGTTCACCCGGGTTACCTCCTCCATGTTGGCCGGATTGATAAGTTCGGACAGCCGATTGATCTCTGCCAGATCGATAACACACCTGGATCGGAAACTGTGACCCCGACTTGGTCGCGCATGGCCAGCGTAGCCAAGTGATCTGCACTCTTATTCCAGTCCCGTTTGACATGTAACAATTCGTGTTCTGGCCATCTCCGCAGGGCGGACATAACCCGATCGTTCAGCAGTCTCAGCCGGGGCGCCTTGCAGTCTATCTCTCCTGTGATTTACCGGATCACCAGATTGGAATCACCACATAGGATGATCCGCCCCTGCGTCCGGCCAGCTAGCAGATCTTGGCAAAGTAACAGTCCTCGGTAATCCGCTTCATTCACGGTTATGCCAGGCGTGAAATCTGAAGCCGCAGCGACCACTTTCCACTCGGGCAACTTCCATAAGATAGCACTATAGGCACCTACTCCCTTTTTTACACTTGCCGACCCGTCAAAACTCAGAATCAATAGTTCTTCCGTGGGTCCCACTGTTGGCGGTGGTAATATGATGGATTGTCGCGGCTGTTTCCGAGGCGATATGGCTATCAGCGCTTCTTCCACTTCTGCCCTTGGGGTAATGCTGGCCGCTAACGTGCCCAGTATCTCCTCTTCTCCTTTAGTACACTTGATTACTTAGAGAAATCACTGAGACATCAGAGCAGCCCATCTACCCAGCCGACCGTCAAATCCATTTGCCGTCTCTATCGTAGCGTACAAGCTTATGTGGGAAGTTGTCCGGATTGTGAAACAGGGAAGAGCCGGTCGACCATTACAGGGCGGTCGCCTGGAAATATACAGGCCACCTATCCTTTTCCAGTCATTGCGATGGACCATATCCCATCCCTACCTAAGTCGCGAAATGGGTATACAGAGCTGCTGATCTGGACGGATTTGTTTACCGGACTGGCCATAGCAAAATCCAGTTCCACACGTACCACTCAGCAAGTTGCTCAAAGCTACGAGGAATGTGTGTTCAGACGTTTCGGAGCAAGCGAGGTCATCCGGCATGATAGGGAACCTGGATTTATGGTGGACGTATTCCGAGCCTTCAACAAGATCCTGGGACAAAAACAGAGCGCGACCATAGCTTACCGCCCGCAAGCGAACGGGAAGGCTGAAAGGATGGTTCAAACCTTAACCAGAGCCCTCAAGATGTATGTGGTGGAGGCGGATAAGTGCGACTGGGACGAACACGCGGAGAGACTTGTTTTCGCCATTATATCGTCGTACGATCGGGTAAGGGGAGACAACCCCTTTCTATTTAGCTTATGGATGGGACCCTCGATCCACCTTAGAAGCTGTCATACCAATAGGGTGCACCAGAAGCCGGGACAGAGGCGCCCAACGCTGGAGGATGGGGGTGCAACGTCACTATTCACTGGCACGGGAACATGTAAACGAACGCCTCCGACAAGCAATCCAGGACCGCGCCGATCAGAACAACGACCGAGCAAGAGAGCACGGTATAGAGTCGGGTTCCCAGGTATGGTTGTATCTGGATCGGGTCAAGGAGGGCTATGCGCGGAAGCTAGCTTATATGTGGCATGGCCCTTTCCGAGTAGCGGAGCTGGTTGGGGAACATGCAGTCAAGCTGGTTACGGCGGGCACTGATTACAACGTTTTCCCGATAGTGCATGTGTCCAAGTTGAAAATGGTGAAACACTTCTCGGACCGCCCGAATGCACGCCTGATGGTGAGGGGCGATCGGTTGGATTTTGACGAAGCTCTGTTGCCAGAAGATAGCCGGGACAAGCCGCTGGATCCGGATGAGTACGAAGTAGAGGAGATTTTGGATGTTCGGAACGGACGGAAAACCAGGTTTGGGCGGGTCCATAGAGAGTTTCTGGTGCAGTGGAAAAATTGCGAGTAACGGTCGTGGGTGGATGAGCTGGACCTGAGCTTTAATGAGGGAGTTCGATCGCCGACGAGCAAGCCGGAACCGCTTCGGGGCTATGCAGACCCACGAAAAAGGTGTTCGGGCGCTCGCAGCAGAATCAGCAGCCAAAGGGAGAGATGGCGGAGCGAGAGTGATCGGACCGGGACCACGTAGACAAGCTAAATCGAGGTGGTGCCTGATGGCCTGCCGGATAGGAATATCAGACGATCCACCCTGGCAACCGCCGCGATCAGTCGGGCTCGACCCGCCTGTATCGAAGATAAACAGTCCGTGTGGCGCTGTATAAGGTCGGAGACCACTTGTCGGGCGCTATCCACGTTCGACTGGGCCTCAGCATGCGCGACTTTAAACTCTTGGACTTGACGTTGAAGCCCAGACGGCGCAGAGGCCGACCGACCCAGCGCTTTCTGATACTTCACCAGTTTTTTTGCAAGCCAGATCCGGTGATTTTCCAGATTATTCAAGTTCACTTGCGAACTCTCCAGTTGCTGGGAGAGGAGGATGTACCTCTCGTAGTGCTCCGTCACCTCGCGTGAGGCATGGGAAGACTCGAGCATCAAGACACGATAGCACATGACCCTCTGTTCTGTGAATGCATACAGGGTGAGTGGATTTGGAAATGGTCCTGAACGAGCGAGGATGCACTTACTTTGGGACTTCACGGCGGCCGTCGCTTTCTCGTACAAGATACGCAACGAGTCAATATATTCAGACAGCTGTTTGTAGCAATCTCTCTCTTGAATGAGATCGGCATTCTCACTTTCCAGGTGGCTGATGTGGCTCTGGAATTGGAGGTCAGCCAGGACTTCCCGGACCGAGCTTCGTCCGTCCGCTGATCAGCCAGTCGTGCGGTCAGGGACAACTCAGTGTTCGCCTTCTCCAGGCTAGCTACCTGAGCAGTCAAGGCAGTGATTTGAGTTTTCAGGGTAGCCACCTCGGGTTGCCCTGGACGTACGCCCGATGCCAGCAGAGCTGGCGCTTAAGCAGCCTACCGGGGGCCTCGTGGGATTCGGGGAGTGACACGGCAATGGGTCAGTGTGGGTATCGTCGTGACCGGACATAGGGACAGCGGAGGGGCCGAAGTGCGAAAGACGTAGTGAGATCGTGCCTCAACCGTTGTGCGGCTGCGACAAAACTCAGGGGCGGCTGTGGTGAAGTGACTTGGAGATTAACGGACTAGTGGGAAGTGAACGCACCCACCTGATTGGTGGAAATGTTGGCCCTAGCTGGATGCCCGGACCTGCCGACATGGGACGTAGTGTAGTGGCCGCTGGATGTAATCCCTGGCTGTGGAAGATTGCCAGGCACGGAGTCGAGCCAGGAGGACGTGATATGAAGGGACTTGTACCCGGGCTAGCTGGAGGTAGATCGGATGGCTGTCGATGGTGGATAACTGATGATCGGATGGTCTGAAGGCTGAATACGGCTTAGCATTGCGGAAAACGGATGAGGCGCCAGGGTCGGACGTGGAGCTGCCAAGGAAGTGCTAACGCCAGCGGTCAAGTGAGCTTAGATGGATGGCCATCCGGCCGATCCGGCTGGATTTGGTGTACCGGCTGGGTTTGGTGTACCTGCTGGGCTGGTACACAAAAGAGCATCCGGTACTATAGAAATAAAGAGCATCCGGTCGAAGTAATAACTGGACCACTTCAGGTTAGACCCATAACTATCCAGCCGGGCTATTTGGGGTAGGTTACACAAAAGGGAGTATTGGACATAGGGATAAAAATCAGTATACGTTTCGCTTTCTTAGACACAAGTCGCTTTCATTGGTTCACAGCAGAGAGGACTAACAAGGTCCCCTCTTGCTGCTATTGGTTTGCCCGGGGAAGGTTAAAGTAACCCACCGGAAGTCCCCTGACCGGGAGTCGCTGCGTTGCGTATACTCACCTCAAGTCGCCCGTGTTTTGAACACGGTTATATCTAGTATTGGAAAGTGTGGTAACGTTTTGGCCTACTGTGGAAGATTGTGGAGTTACATTGGATTCCCCTTTACGTACACGTTTGGATTTACCCCTGTATTATCATTGGTTTAGCTGGCCGATCGACTAATCTCGGTCCAGCCCCGCAGTATAAAAACTTCAAGTATATTGCCAATCGAGCTCCCCGGTGAAGAATTCCGCCCAGGAGCTACCCCTAGTCCTAATCCTCGTCTCCTTATTCGACGGAATTTTCACTTTTCGCCCTAGGGTCTATCAAGAGAGCGCAACCGCTAGTGCTGACGGGTACACAAGGTGAGCTTTTCGAACATGGATCATCCAAGTCGTCACGACCAAGGTGATGGAAGTGACCGATCCAGCCGGCCGGATGCCGGATCGGATCATGACTCGAATGGACGGAGTACCCACCTCCGACAGTCAGTCATCTGGGCCCCCCGTGGGTGTTCGCATCTCAGGAAGAATATCTGAGAGCGACTACACCACACCATGCTTGAAACTGCTCCATTCAAAGTGGGTATTCAAGACAAAACTGGATTGTAATGGAGAGATCGAGCGCTACAAGGCTCGTTTGGTGGTGTTAGGAAATGAGCAGTTATATGGGAAGAACTACTATGAAAATTTCTCTGCGGTGATGGTTATGACGACGAGCAGGATAATTCTTGCAATGTCGATGATACAGCAGGTGATGGCAACGCACGGTGATATACCAACCGCATACGTCACAGCACCTACCGAGGAAAATATGGATATCTATCTTGAAATACCTGTGGGAATGGAAATTTCACAACAAGTTTTCGATAGAGAGAAAGCCAGGGGACAGAAGGAGTTGTTAATCAAGTTGGAAAAAAGTATTTATGGTTTCAAACAGGCAGGTCGACTCTGGAACAAGTTGCTACATGAGTCAATATTGAAGCATGGATATGTGCAGTGCCTGACGGAGTCATGCCTATACGTGAAGAAAGACGACCAAGGAATCACATTAGTGGGTGTGTACGTGGATGATTTATTGGCCACAGGAACCAATGACCGCCGAGTGGGAAATGTTATCGAAGAACTCAGCGAATTGCAATTGAAGAACCTGGGGCCAGTCTCTTGGAATATAGTTGCAAGCTGGATCAGAAACAATGTATCGACGAACTAGTCGTCAAGGTGGGACTAGAAAGATGCAACCCGGTGCGTGCACCGATCCATGAAAACGAGGAGTCAGAGAGCGAAGATCAGACACCATTGTCGAAAATTGGTGCTGAACTGACTATTGCGGACTTTCAATCGCTAGTTGGAGGTTTGCTGTGGATCGTGCGATGCACCAGACCGGATGTCATGTTCGCGGTGCATCGCATGGCCCGATCCACTCACGCGCCGACTATCCACCCTTGGAAGCTAGGGAAGAGAGTGGTGAAGTATCTCAAGGGGAGTGCGGATTTGAAGTTCACTATAGAAAGAGATATTGGAGTTAAAACCGATTCGTTTTCGTTGACGTGCTACAGTGATGCTGTATATACAAGGTTCAACGTCGATAGAAAGCCCGTCACAGGAGGACTGTTGAGATTGAACGGCATGATTATCGCTTGGGTATGCAAGAAACAAGATGGAATTCCACTATCAACAATGGAAACTGATTTTTTTACAGCAAGCTCAATGATGATTGAAGAAGTATTGGGAGTTAAAGAGTTGCTCGATGAAGTCGGATTGATAGTGGAGACTCCCGTGGAACTGTTTATGGATAATTAAGCAGCAATCAAACAACTTCAGAGTGAAGAAAGCAGTGCTCGTGAAAAAGCACATCGACATTCGATTGCAGTTTCTCAAAAGTTTCGTGAAAAGTGTGATTATAAGAGCGAATTATATTGAAACGACGAAAATACAAGCAGATCTACTAACGAAAGGGTTGGGCGCAGTAAAGTTGCTAGCCTTACGAGAAACGGTTGGATTGGATTGACGCAAAGCGGACGCGTGCCGAGAAGGAGTGCTGGATGTTGAAGTTATCGCCTAAGATATGTGTTGTGTTTCTATTTCTATTACACTTAGAAATTGCTACATTCATAACGAACATTCAAGTGGACAGTTGCGAATCTACTTTGGCGGTGCACGATCTCGTAGGAAACAATGGGTAATGCATTCAGTTTTACATTTACCTTCGTTTGTTCTAATGCACTTCGTACCCTCGTTGCTGTGCAAGATTTAAAACAGATAGATTGATGGATACAAGACCTATCATATTAGATAAAACAAGGTAACTCTCTTAAGTGGTTCTGGGACCCTGGGTTTCTTGCATACCCAGACGAAACCCAACGCCAGTTTTGTGGTGTGTGTATTACACAAGGTATCCTTCTGTACGTTCTTTGTGCTTCTCAATTATGTATCCACAGTGCTACTTCAGATATTTGGGGAGATGTTATTCGGACCCCCCTGTACCGTAATCAAGGTACAATGTACCGTCCTAACCAGGTGTGTATTGCGTAATAAGTGTAATTACAAAACAGAAATGATTGTAGACGTAGAAAGAATAATTACAATCACCGAACCGCGATTCGATTGATAGCCACTACCGGTAGTAATGAGCTCGAACAAGAGAAATTTGCTAATTGCAGAGATGGCAGCGCCCGTTATAAAAAAAACCGCTCGTACGCTCCGACTCACTGACCTTAACGAACGGTAAGAGATACGTGACGGTGTCGACGTCAGCGCGATTGGTGAAGGACTGCAGATCGTAGGCAATTGCTTGAAAGCGCGTATCATGGGTGATTGCGCTGACACAGGAATCTCCTGTGTAAACCAATCGGCACTGGGGCGTTCACGCGCATCACATTGTGGATCTCGGCTTCATTACATGCAACACGAGTATGGCTTGATGTAGTAATTCGTGCTCTGTTGTTTGCTGCCATTATTGTGGTGGTCGGGGTTTGTGTGGATGACAACTCTATCAAAAGTACAAAACTGCCTGTCTTCTTCTTCCATGGTGTCACGGGAAACAAAAACAATGCAGCGCTAATTGGGGTCAATCTGACGGCTGAAGGCCGCACTTACGTCGCGCTTGATTTCTGTCAAGTTTCGAGTTGTCCCTTACCCAAAACTATTGGCAAGATAAGCATAATGGATAAGCAAACGGGCTGCATTGTAGTCGATAATGACATGGACGTTGGCAGCAAATGTCTCACCATGCATGAACATTTGGCTTATACAGTCGCACCACTAAGACATCATTCCCAATCACAATATAATAAAAAGAAGAAAACAGAATAGGAGATACAAATACCTTTGATATTGGCTGTACGGAGGGGGAAGGGGGATGGCGCGGTTGACTGTCTGCAACTTCTTCATAGATCCTCTTGCATGTATTTATTTTTTCTTAATAAATGTCATCGCTTATCCTAGGTACGAGCTAGGCAGAATGTCGTATTGAGGTACATTGTACCTGTCTTACGGTACAGGGGGTCCGAATATCCTCGAGGGGGGGTCCGAATAACATCTCCCAGAGATTTGATAGCCAGCAAAAAGACATACCGGTATCGCCCCTGAAACTTATCGCAACTGCAAAATGGTACGTCAACTATGTGGTGAAAATCGAGTTAGACAAACGTTATAATGATAGTACATGATTATTGACAGCAAGTCTGTGAAGAGTGTCACCGGTATACACACACCAGGAGCAACTCCTCGATAAGGATATCAAAGTCCATGTCGCCGCTTTTGTACCGTGAAAACGAATGTTTTACGTGTACTCGACGGCACCAAAAGGTTCAAAAGCAGCAGTCTCCACCACGACGTGAACGTCGACAAAATTACCGCTACTTAAGCTCGGCCTTGGACGCTGATCTGTTGTCGCATTTAACCATCGACGGGAGTCGCAGATCGACAAATTCGTCAGCTACATGTCAATTAAAGAGACAGTCGATTGCGACAGTGAGGAAGAAAAGTCAAATACTTGAACAAATCGACCCGCCAAGTGTGGATCATCGTCGTCGTCATAAAGCAGCGGTCGCGCCAACCCCGCGGCCACCAAATGTGTTCGCAAAAGCATCGTCAAAGCCAGCCAAAGCCCGTCATCTGCTTCGAACCTATGCGACCGAGCTACAAGCTGCTAGAAGACATGCCGATGCCACGAAGCTGCATTCGGTGGCAAAAGAACAGCAAGAAGCTTCTGAGAAGGGTCGACCAAAACCTGTGAGAATGGATTCATGTAACGCATTATCGACTGAGCCCACGCATCTGAGGCACACGGTATCAGAAATAAGTGAAATATCAAAACCGCTTTTTATAAGTGTAAAATCTAAAGTGGACGTAGCGGGAAACCCGGACGAGTCGAGGCTTTGTCATGGTGACCCGCGAATGGTAAAGCACCAAGTGAAGGTACCTGCGTCTATGAAGCTAGGACAAAGCAGATCGCGAGCAGGTGCAGCGAAAAGTGCGTATACATCGATTTCTTTCGAACATCTCGCTGCCATGGAAGCAAAACTTGCATCAGTGCAACGTGAATTAAATCGCTACGATGATTTAGTCAAGAGCACTGAAAAGCAATCGTACCGATTGAAGACATCGGACATTGCTGATAATACCCGCTCGACTATTGACAACAAACAGGTTACCCCGCTTGTTGATTTCCACCTCTCCGCCGTGAATAGTCCAGCAGGATCTTATCGACACACTAGGACGGAAATTTGGACTCAGAATGCAAAGGTTTTACAGCACGAACCCCGAGCGGCTGAAATTGGTCGGATGGACATTCGTGAGCTCGACCATTCCACCCGTTTCCATCATAAAAAGAATGCAAAAGAAAGCATTGATTTTCATTTGTCAGCGTTTGGTCTGACGTCGCGTAAACACGCTGCTGATACCACCAGATATGGAGCGAAGCATGCCGAAAGTGATCGCTACAGCAAGAAAAAAGAGTTGAACGCAGCTCCAGCTTGTCAAGAACCAAACGTGAGATCCTCAAAGAAACAGCTGTGCGACTTGGCATATCTGAAAGATTTCAAGATGTATAAGTTGTAAAGGATAAACATTGCTACGTTGGGGAGAACGTAGTGGCTTCGGCAAAAGGTTGGATTTGCCGACTTCTAAGACGGTCTTCGTAGGATGTTTTACAGACTGAAATGTTTTGTTTTCTATTACCAGTACATGTACTTTAATGTTGTCCATTGCCGGGAAAATGTACTGTTACAGTAACTATACAGTTCTGTACTTCGATAAGTTAGTACTTCTACTACAGTACTTGTACTTGTAGTACTCCGGAGTACAATGTTATGTTCCTAATAAAAGAGAGGCTAAGCAAAAAACACCCATCTCTCTCTAGGCAATATGCCGCCTAGAAGGACAAAACAGAAGATGTCGAGAATCACTTCCACGTTATGGATAAGTCGCTCATCATCGTTACACGCCTTCAACAATGTTGCGGCTTTATCACAGTAAGGTTGACAGACAGCCTTTAGTCTTGCAAGGCACGTCCGGATATTTATTAGTATTCATCGAATGTAAGGTTTGTTTACAGGTCTATCAAGGTAGGACTGTAGCTACAGTTGGATTTAGCTCCTCGTATAAGCAAGGGTGGAGTAAAAAAAGAACTGACTAAGCAAGAAATGACTGCGTACTGGTAAAGTACATGATCGCGTGACATAATTTAGCGCTACTCATAACAAACATAAATCAAGAGAGCTGCACGATATATCTTTCGATCGTTGGCTTCTACACGTAGTCCATCGATCGACAGTGTATATGTCGATTCGACACATATCTCTTCAATTCAACGGTTGGATTGATTGCGGTGTGCTCGACGGATCGTTTTTCTATAAATCATTTTGTTGAGGGCGCTACATATTAATAATACTTGATACCTGGCTCATGATGTTTGGCCCAGAGCCATTGCAACAGAATGAATGCTTAACATGGATTACAAAAAGTCACCTGTTTTGGAAGCGTATTATAAAAGGATAACAAGTTAAGACAGTGTCGTTTTTTTGATACCGTAATGGACATGTCATAAATATCAAACTTGCTACAAGTAACATCCCTATATTTGGATCATTTTTGAGTTCACTCAATAAAATACGGGTTATCGTTTTAGAAAGGAGATCAATTATGACCGTGCATTTAATGAATTCCCAATTAAATTTTGTCGTTTGAAAATTACAATACTACTCATTATCTGTGTTGAGAGGTTATGAAAGTGAACTTGTCTTTAGTAACAGCCTTTTATTGAGGTGGTTTCTGCCGCACATTTGTGTTATCTATAACATGTCTATTACGGTAGACATAAATCTAAAAATACAGAACATCTATCGAAAAATACAGAGCTATCACAAAAGTACAGACACACTAGGTATAGGGCTAGAGGGTGGGTCCACTCATGGATCCCCTATATAACAAACGAGCATAAATGACTAATACTACACGTTGACATAAATGAAGCGTTATAAAAAATGTTCGCTATACTATTTTACTTAATACAATACGAGTCGTGCTAACATGTCCTTTGGTATCTTGAGCGGCAAGGTGGGTCTCAATATCAACTCCGAATAAATTGAACTGGTTTAAGTAGTACTTTGCCCAGTGGTCAATTTGCCGATCTTGTCAGCCCGTACACATATTTGCATCGCAGTATATAAGAGCTGTGATTCACAACATGCACAGAGTAGCATTAACAAATATATTACCAGTACATCATAATTTTGAAGATGCTGTACCTGCTCCACGTCGTTCAAAGAAAACGAATGGCCTTCTCGTGCCGCTCCTTCTCAACGCCTTTCTTATAAAACGGATACTGGAAGCGACAAGCAGCGACATCCAGCGACAAACAGTCGTCTACGCCCTGGGGAATTCACCCGCTGATAACGATGTCATTCGACATGCAGCGACAAACAGCCGTTAACGCCCTGGGGAATATACCCGTTGATAACGATGTCAATAGCGCAACCATTTCACGGGAAAGCGCGATTACTCCCATGGTTGCCTTCATGACTGCCGTTACCGATGCCTAAAACCAGTGGGTAGTGTATGCTCTTGGAGTTCATTCTTTAGATCAGTAACGAAGTCGATCGCATTACCATTGCGAAAGTGACGCAGCTTCATATTGGAAGCGACGAACAAAAGCATTGGGCGACCTATACCCTCGGATAATATCCTATAATGACCAGGCACCCTGATAGCCAATGGCTAGGTTAGTGTGTACCACAAAATGATCCCGCAACTCTAGCGGATCCACAGTGAGTGTACGGCTTTATTTTGACCAATTATATGATTCTTATTTTAACCATCTGGGACCGCTCTGTATATCGAGGGACTTTTTGTGTATTTATCGGCACAGATTTGTATTTTCAGGTAGGTTTCTGTACTTTTCGTACCCTCTCTGTATTTTTCGTGTTTTCTTCTGTAGATTTGGTACGGTGTCATTACGGTACTGTACATGTCGAACTGCAAAAATAATAGAAAACATTGCAACATTTCAATACTCAAGGCAGGCAAAATAACTTATTAAAAATGGCTATTGTATAGAGTAACGAAATAACCCTAGCGCGCGTTTTAACCACCATCTTCAAAATGTAAGGCTCAAATCAACCGAGAACCAACTGGCAGGCACGAACGTGCCAAGATCCCACTGTCTCTAAAAAAACAATGCGATGGTATGTATACCAATAGAGTGAAGCAACACACCGAAAGAAGTAATGAATCCATTGGCGCCATGGTGATCGCTAGATTCGCTTACAAGACCTCGCTCTCAAATCATAAAAATATAAACATGCCATTCGCTAAAGTGTCTCTAAATGCAGCTCAAAGCCAAAAGTTGTGTTATGATACCACCATGACGACGGACGAGGCAGTAAACGCTGCCAATTCTTCTACATGTATTTACATGTACTTTCATTTTCGTGCAACCTGTGTCACGTTTCTGCCACTTGCTGGCTGACCAACTGCTTTGGGCGACGCGTCAACGGTGTACATCGCCGCTCAGCCCATGGCTTGTCTCCTGCAGCAACAGATGGAGGATTTCGAAATTTGTAGCCTCCTCGAAGCTCCTCACGTCCATTCTTCTTCATTGCGACCACAAGACTTTAGTCTTCAACTCGGTGACAGAATGACGCCGCAATACACATACTCACGATCGCCTGACCAACCGTACGCGGTCGAGATGATTCCGCTCTCGAAGGAGGAACTCGATAGCCTTCGAATGGAAGCAAAAGCAACGTACGATTCCTTGTTTCCAGCGGTTCAGGCGGCAGTGCGATTCGGTGGTGATGGCGAAGTATTCAACGTGGGGCACAATAGTAATAACAAGTCAATGGTCATGTGGACAACGTCAGTGCTATTTGGTACGCTCGAAGAAGTGGCAGCCTTGTACCTGGATCAGGACGAACAAATGCCCATAATGCTGGATTCGGCCCGCTCTCGACGACTTTATGAGCTCGAAAAACCCTCGAGCGAGCGGCCACTCCATGGTGCAGCCATGCGCTGGTCGCTTTGGAAACCACCGACCAAACTCTCAGACGGGCGGGACGTGTGCTTTCTAGAATACATGGACTCGTTCGTCGATCGTGCAACGGAAAGCCGCGTGTGGGCACGTAGTATGCAATCGATCAACCATTTGTCCTGTCCAGCTTCACAACATCCTCAAGGGCCAGTTCGAATGCATATGCGTGTGTCCGGGATGCTTTTTCGTGAGACAGACCGTCCTAATCACCTGGAACATGTCATGTTCATTCACATTGATGGCAAAGGAACGCCGAATTGGATCATGCATCAAGTCTTTGCTGCGAACAAAAAGGCTGCGGATAATCTCAACCAGGTGCTTAAGGTTATGCGTCAATTAAAACCTGGACGAGCACCGAGTTACTCCAAGTCGATTGGATCTTACCCAAGTGAAGAGGACACAAAACGAGACTGCAAAGCATGTAAAGACCATGTTTCCAAGTGGACGATCGCAAAGCACTGCCGCTTCTGCGACGCCATTCTGTGCAAGAAATGCGCCGAAATCTGCTACCATCGTACGGACGTAAATGGAAAGAACGACCGGATGTGTTTATCCTGCGCCCTTTCGTCAACTGCCACAAGCCACAGCTTGAATGAAAGGGACTACTCTCGGCATAATCGCGTGCAGACTCGACATCGGAATGCTACCGTGGCGAGTGGACGGGAAAGGCAATCAAGCGACTCGAAGCATCATGGTACATATGTCATTCATTGCACTTGGGCTAAGTATACAATTTGGTCTAACTCGTACGTTTTGTTGCTACTGTATTCAGCTTTATCCAAACAGACCAGTCTCCCACCTTATCTCATGCAGTCAAATGTGGGCTTAGAAACGAAAAATCCCACCGTTTCTATCCCGGAACCCGACAATCCCGTCGATTTCCGCGAACGATTCGAAAACATGCAGATTTATAACCCCTCCACGGCCAATAGCCAACCGCAATTGAACGCAGCTGAGTGCACGCAACGTTCGCGGCATGCTCGTGGTTCTCGCGCATTGACGCTGGACCTAGAGCCGCGACGAGCAGAACCGATTGATCTATCGTACTTATCAGAGCTAGTTACGCCTCGTGCTGGAGCGTCTAAAAACATCTCGAGTCGGCCAGCATCAAAAATCAAAGGGGCAAACAACAATTAGGGGGTCGAACTTCGAATCGTCACGCCAAGGGCGTATCAGTATTTACCATGAAATTTTTGTTTTAGTGTAGTTAGGACTAAAAGTTAAGTCAGGGATTTCGAAAAATTGACGTATCGAGACAATATGGAGACTGAGCTGCAGAGACTTCAATCGAATCACGCGGAGCTTGTGCAACATCAAGCTGCCCTCAAGAACCAATTGTTAATTCAAAAGGACCAGCTGAAACTGTTTCAGACAGCCCTAAAGGAAGCCGAGGCCCTCCTGGTGCAATCAAACTAACGTTGTTAGTCGAATCAAACGTCGATCACAATTTACGGTGCCATGATTCTACAATTCTCAAAACAAGATACAAAAGCGAAAAAACGAACAACAACAAATGAAACTCTTCAAACCGCATTTTTCATGCTCGCCACATCCTTGCCCATATATGTCGTTAGCTCGCTCTCTCTTGCTGCTCTGCCGCCTTCCCAAGCCCAACAACGACACCGAGCCGCGTTTATCGCCATCCTACTTCACCTTTCCGTCTCGTTTTATTGCACGAGACTTTCTACTCGAACTGTCGGCTACTCTCTCCGCACTTGACTACAGACTACATTTGCCTTCGGCTAATTCCTGCGTTTCTGCTTTCACCCCAGTGCTTACATCGACCCCGCCATAGCAGTCCCATTTGCGACGTCTGCCGCCATTGGAGTATACGACGTGTTAGAAGCTGGAGGAATATGCTACATGATCAAGCAGAAATAAAACAGCAATGAGTTCTTAAAAATTCCTAACACATCCACTTAAGGAAGGCACTGGGGCTGGCTGGCTGTCTGTACCTGGTACGCACGTTGAGAGGCGTAGCGGCGATTCATGGCTTCAATGTCGTCAGGTCTCGTGAAATCGCGCTGCGAATCCTGCAGTTGGCACTGCTGAGAAGCAAAAGTTACTGCATGGCCTCCAATCGGGAGCTGCTGCTGCTGCTGCTGCTGTGGCTGTGGCTGCTGTTGTTGCTGGTATCCGCCTTGAAGCTGGGTCCCCTGGGCCGCGTATTGTCCATAAGTACCGTACCCATAGCCGGCAGCACCTTGTTGTTGATACTGCGGATAGCCATATGCAGTATTGTAACCATAAAAGTTCTAAAACATAACGTCCAAAAAAAAAGATTACAGATTAGCTAAACGACACCCACGTCATCATCATCTGTCGAGCTTCAAAGCACAAACCTGGTAGCCAGTCTGATACTGACCGTATGGCTGGGTGTAGTAAGTGTTGTAATTCGCGACCCGGGCCGCTGCGGATCGACCCCATGCACACCGCACCTTGACGTCCCCAATCACTGCGCCATTCATTTGCAAAATCGCGACCTCGGCCGCCTCTTTCAACGTGTATTGGACAAACCCGCAGCCCCGTCCAGGTGGTACTTTAACCGACACAATTTCGCCCAACGCTCCAAACCGAGCGCGCAACTCTTCTTCTGTTGTATTCGGGTCCAGGCCGCCAACAAAGACTGTCGTATTGGTTCCTTCGTCCTCGGGGATGCCAAACCCAAATTGTTGCCGTGCTTTATTCCTTTCTGTAGCGACACTTACACGCATTGGACGGGACGAACAAAAGACGCCATTCATCGTTTGCAACGCTTGATCTGCTTCTTCCTTGCTGCCAAAGCGCACAAAGCCAAATCCTTTCGACATGCGTGTCACAGGGTCTATGACCACTTTGGCACCTCGCACACTGGTAAAGCGAGCGGTAAAGGTGCTCAAGAGCAAGTCATCCGTCACCTCCGGCGCCAAGTCGCCGACAAAGATCGAGTGATCGTCGGACATTTCAATTCGACGGCCCCCCGCGCCCCAATTCATCCGGAACCGATGCATTGTATTCGCTACTCAGCACAGTAGTGTGACCCACACCCACAGTACATATTATCAGCTTTGCAATCATCCAACCGGTACAACTAACTAAATACTAGACGTACGAATGAGCTGGCCGTTGTACGTTTCGAGCACTTGTTGCGCTCCCCGTGCCGTTGGAAACTCTAAAAAGCCATAACCTGCAGGGTATCCCGTCACTTTATCCCGAATTAACTTGATAACCGGTTGCTCCACTATATATATATACCCCATGACACGAGAAAAAAAAGAAAGCAATGCATCAGTAATGAGAACCCATCGAGCGAACGCTCCCTCGTATCTCGCCCTGGAATCGTCATCTTTAGCGTGTACCTGCGGAGACAAAGAGCGAAGCAATGAACGTTTCGTCCCAGTGCATTTGGATGTCGCCCATCCATAACGTCTTGCATTCGCTCTCCATCGCGTAAGAATGGCACTGTGGTGCGGCAGTTTGGCTCGTTTCCCCCCCCCCTTTTCCCTTTCAACGTCGTGACAATGGCTGACGTCACCGAAACGACACGAACAGTACACTTTCGTTGCCGACTTTGAACGCGGCTAGGGGACGTGAAACGTCGCGTGGGCTATTAATAAACGTGGCTACGGTTTCAAGAGCGAGGACACGAAGTAAAAGGCGACTAAATGTAGCCATTTGCGCTGCGACGTCATGGCGCCCCCGACGCCGCTAGGACGGACGAATGGAACAATGAAGATGACGCTCCGGTCGTTTATGGCCCGTCGGAGTTCCGTGGGGGTCCCGATCTCGACGCTCATTTTCCCCCGCTCGGCTGCCGATCGCAGTGACGCGAAAAGGTTGGCACAAGTGATGGAAAACAAGTATGGCTTTCACTTTGTGACCAACTCGTTTACGCGCTCGCCCGTGGTTGAGCTCGATTTTCAAGCGTTTTATACCGAGACCAACTTGACGCCGGCGCTCTGGACGAGTGGCATGGGCTGGTTCGTTTGGCTCGTCATTTGTCTCCCTGACTGGGTAAGCTATTACAGCCACGATCGCGATGTGTCGGCCTTGCGACTCTGGCTCTCGCTCTTGATCTTGATCCCCGTCCCTTTGCTCGCTCTCTGCTGTCGCTGTCCCTCCTTTCGCGGCCAGGAACAGACGCTCTTGTGTCTGATTGCCCACTGTTTTGCCGCCGGGATTCTCGGCCACGGCTTTATCAAAGCCGACGACTATGCCCGTCATTATGTCAACGAACTGCACATGCTCTTATCGCTTGCATTTAACGAGACCTTGTCCACGGATGACGCCAGCAGCAGTAGCAGCAGCCACGCAGTTGCGTCCACCGCGTCGTCCACTCACAAGACGACCCCAATCGTCTTGGATGGCTCCACCAAGTGGTGGATCTACGCGACTCTCGAAGCTTCTGGTCACGATCTCATCCTTGCTTACATTAACCGCGGTACGTGCCACAAACCGCAACGCTTCGTCTACCACGTCTGCTTTTTCACCTCTCTCTCTCTCTCTCTCTCTCTCTTGTTCTCCTTGTCTTTCTAGTGGTGTTTCCAATCAACCATTTGAATATGAATATGCTACGACCATTAGTGGTCTTACTCGGGGCGCCCATGCTCCGCCTCGATGCGTTTCACTACTTGCTCTTGACATTTACCGTCTGTCTCGAGTTTTCCATCCTCGTGGCCCTCCAGTACCCGGCCTCGAGCTCGTCGGCGTTTGTCATGAATAAATTCGTCTTTGTCTTTACGCTCGTCGCCATGGCTGGCATGCTTGCCCTCCGTGTGCGAGAAACCGATCGTTTCTTACGACTCAACTTTCTCCATGCCAAGATTGTCGAAGAAGGGGCTCGGGCCACGCATCTTCAGAAAGAAATCATTATCAATGAAAACAAAAGTCTCAAGAAAATGCTCGAACAGCGCGTCCGTGGGCCACGCGAGGGCGACCCGCCCTTGGACTTTGATTCGCCCATGGCCAAAGTCTTGCTCGACTTGAAAGCCTTGCAACGCGCGACGCAATTGTCGCCCGACCTGCGTGCGAATCTCGATGGGATTCTCACGCTCCTCATGCGCAAAGGACAAAACTTGTTTGCCCCGGACATTCATGAACAGCTCAAGCTGAAACGCGAGGGCGATATGGATGGCGACATTAAAACCTGGGCTTCCACTGCGCTCGAGAATAAATCGTATACGCGCAATCCTCGTGCCGCTACCGTCTTTCAAAGCACTCATAGCAGCAGTAGCAGTAGTCGGGAAGCTTCACGAGGCTCGACTGGTCTCGACGTTGCCATGGAGGATGCCGCCGCCGAACTCCACACGCACGAGACGACGACGCACTTCCATCCTGATGTTACTGCCCCCAGTGACGACATTCTGAATGCAGTAAGTGACATGATGGAACGAGATGGCTGGAACCTCGACACGTTTGAGTGCGTACACTTTTGCTTTGCTTTGCATGCCTCTCTTTCTCCACAATGTACTCACGATAGATCTCTTCCTTGTCCTCTTCTTCTTCTTCCTCTTTCTTCCATCCATTTATCGACAGAGTCGCGCGCTTGACAAATCAAAAACCCATCTCGTTTGTCACGTACATTGCGTTTGAGCAACATAATCTGTTTGAACTCTGTAGCGTTAACAAGGGCACGCTTGCCAACTATCTTCACTTTTTGGATACAGGATACCATCGGAATCCCTATGTACGTCCTTCCTTCCTTCATTTATTGCTTGCTTGATCCATTGCTTACGACCACTTTTGCTTGCTTCTTTTTAGCATAACAATTGCCACGCCGCTGATGTCGTTGGTTCAGTCGAGTATCTCATTGCAGTGATGGACAATGGGTACTTGCAAGATGTCTTTACGTATCAAGAAGTCTTTGCGGCGCTCATTGCGGCGGCAATTCATGATTTTCGACACCCGGGCAAGAACAATAACTTTTTGATACAAAGTGCCAGTGACTTGGCCATTCAATTCAGTGACTCGTCCGTCTTAGAACGCATGCACTTGGCCGAAGCCTTTTTCCTTGCCAAAGGATCGCTGTGTAACATTTTTGCTGGCCTCTTGCCCGCGCAATACAGTGACGTACGCAAAGCGATTATTGAAATGGTCTTGGCAACGGACTTGACCGTCCATTTGCAGCTTGTCGGGAGTCTCAAGACGGCATTGATTTCCCAAGTCGACACGGAAGTCGAGCACTCGCCGATGCTATTGATGAAAATTGTCATCAAGTGCGCTGATGTTGGGCACTCGTCCAAGACGCTCAAGCTCCACGCGCGGTGGTCGGATTTGATCATTGAAGAGTTTTTCTTACAAGGCGATGAAGAACAGACGCGCGGGATGGAAATCTCGCCCTTTATGAATCGCAAGAGTGAAAACAGTGCCCGGAATCAAGTGGGGTTTTTTGAGTTTATCGTCTTGCCATTCTTTGAAGTCGTGGCCGAAGCGGTGTTTCGTGTCGAGTTTAAGACGATCGTTGACCAAGCGCATCAAAACTATAAACTCTGGAAGAAAGCGGAAACCATGCAAATCAATTCAATCAAAGACATTCTAGACCAGATCTTAGCACCGAAACCAGCAACAGTATCTACAGCAACAGCATCTACTTGTTAACTATTAATACTGAATGGCAGCTTGGATTCAAGCTTGCCAGACACGGTGCGTCTGGTGGGAAGGTTTTCTCCGTCCAAGCCAGAACTTTGTCCAGTCTCCGTTACTCTCCATCAATGCAAACAGCAGATAGAGACACGAAACGATGTGACCGAGACAGAGCAGCGCGCCAACGGTCCACAATCCGTAGCGCGGGCCACGAAACAACCCTGGCGTCGTATCAAACCTCTTCTCTCGCGAGTAGATCCAGACACCAACAAGTGTCAACCCCACGATTTGATTGAGCAAGGAGGCAAGAGGAGAGAATACGATGCTCTCTTGATACATGACCAAGGATTTTAACAGAGGAAGGAGAGCGAAAACGTCCAGAGACGAATCAAAGAAAGCAGCCATGTCCACAAGCAGCAGCACTATTACTGCTCCGCACGCTATGAACCACGAAGACCGCGTAGTGCTATCGTTGGAAGAAGTTGTAGGAATGTATGGAGGATCAAACACAGAGCGACCAGAGATGGAGGTAGCGGAGTGTGCGCTCACAAGACTCTCGTCGCTGTCACTATCATCACTTGCCGCACGAATAATCATTCGGAAAAAAACTACGACCTATCGTAACGCCTAACCCGGGTCAGGGCCACGCCGACCTGAGCTGGGTTATGGCCAACCCGTCATGTTGCACAAGTGTAACCAAATTGCGCTGTTCTTCTTAAAATTCATTCATGTTGTCTGAGGTTGAACGTTTTGAATTGTGAGTCCATGCTGATTGGCGGAGTTTTTGAGGTTGAACGTTTTGAATTGTGAGTCCATGCTGATTGGCGGAGTTTTTGTTGTATCCAGCGGTTTTCGAGATATGGCCCTTAAAGTCGGACACTCCGCGGGGTCTGCGCTCTCAAAATGACGCAGACCGATCCGAAACACCGCAAGCACAGCAAAAAATTGGCCCATCGCAAGAAGGAACTCGCTCATATATTCTAAATATGATGATATTCTCCTGTCTAACGGTGTGAACAAGGAACTTACCCTAAAATTTGACGTTTCTCAGCGCCAGATACGTCGTTTTTGGGCATGAGCTCACAGAGGAAGTACAAGTAGAAAATAGAAGTCGAAAATCGCAAGTTTTGATTCCACCATTGAGATCATAATGGTCGCCGTGCCAGCGGCACCCGAAGCTTCTTCCGAAGAGCCTGCATTTGTAATCTATTTCGCCCAGTAGTAGTAGATGTTCTTGCACGCTGTGTCGAGCGGGACGCCCTCTAATCATGGGTAGGCACTCTAATTACCGGTATAGATATTAAAATGAGTTGCACACACGCTGAAATTGATGACGAAGGAGAAGCGACAGTGCTTCCGAGAAAATTGGGGTCGACAACGCAATCAGTACAAGCGCGCGGTGCATACAAACGAGTTTTGACTCGATGTTGTCCCCTTCAAGCCCGGATCAATTAATGATATGACACGAGTGTGCACTGTCGATCTGATTAGATATCGGATATAACATTATGTCGGATATGTGGTGTAGTCGCTCTCAGAAAATATTCCTGAGATGCGAACACCCACGGGGGGCCCAGACGACTGACTGTCGGAGGGGGTACTCCGTC
>MIQA02004266.1:0-29302 GCA_001887855.2 Sclerospora graminicola | reverse complement strand
CGCGCTGAATCCCGTTGACAATATGATCGCAGATCGTTGCCCAGGTAGCCCCGGCTTTGGTGTGTCGATGCTTGCGAGCATGATGGTAATGCTCGATCCACGCGTCCTTGCGCATCACCGCCGTGATCGGGAAATGGTGGGTCGCCTTCCATATCGCTTGAATGTGTTCCTAATAATACAGGGCCAAACGTCCCTGCAACTCAACAAATCAAGGGTGATTGGGAAACGCCAGCCCAGGCATAGGTGTCATGAGGACATCCCAAGGTGCTGAATCGATCAGAAGCTCAATAGCGCATCTGGTCAGCACCCTCGGTTGCCACTGCTTGTCTTTGGGCGCCGGCGATCTTGTCGGAAAGATCCAGCCTTGCGGGCGGGACCACAAGCGAGGGACGAGTTTGTGCCTCACAGCAAGAATCTGAGGCGTCAGATCCCATACCTGATCAGCACTCCAAGGTTTCCGTGTTGCCATGTGAGCAGAAGTCGGCTTGCCCTGCATGACGACGTACAAATCCATGAACCTTTGGTTCAGATTATAACTGTAATCGTCCTGCTCGATCGACGATCGGCTCGCCGGGATGAAAACGCCCGTGAAATTGAGCGGCGGGGCGATCACTGCCCTATTGGCCGCTGGAGGAACGTCGGGATCAGCCGGAGCCGGTTGTTCCTCCTCAAGATCATCTTCATCCTCGTCATCTGACTCAAGCAAAGTAACGGCCTGGGCCAACGAATTTACGCCTGAATGGGTTGGCACTGGAGCACGGCGATCAGTACTGCGCGATCAGGCCAGAACAGACAACGTCCTCTCGTCCAGATCAGTCGATTCATCGTCCGAGTCAATCGCAAGACGTGATCGCTTGGCGGGAGCCATCTTCTTCTTCGACGAGCTGGTCCGCTTGCGCTTCGCAGAACTCAAGACCGAGGACGCTGATCTCGGAGTCGCTGGTAAACGGGATGGAGTAGACGCAGAAGCCGCTGCAGTGCTGATCACGGGCTGATCAGCACTATGGGCCGGCAAGGAAGCGACGGAAGACGCAGGTGATGGCGGGGCAGACTCGGGAGACTGCGGTGGTGTTCCAGACGGAGTGAAGGAGTTGATCAGCCCAGGAAGCCGCTGTAAAGCTGTCCGAGCTGACTCCGAACCGTTGTTCGGGTTAGTCCACCTCTCCATAGTCTGCACCGCAAGGTTCCTCAAGTCGGCGTTATGCTGGACTCAGGCGCGATCATCGAGCTCTAGGTTTTCAAGTTTAACCCGAGCAAGATTAAGCTCGCGCCGGCAAACTTCAGCTGTCTCCCGGCTCTCGCACAAACTTTTCTGTATGTCGGCGCGGCCGATGCGAGAATCGGAAAGTTGCTTGACCAGGAGCTGGACCTGCTCAGCCGAGTAGCGAACCTCGACTTCCCGACGCTCTACGTCCTCGGCAGTGCAGATCTTGTCGCGAAGCAGCTAATCACGGTCAAGACGGTGATCATCGAGCCGTTGTAGATGATCCACCATCTCAGCCATCGAGTCCTTCATTGCCTCAATACGTTCGTCTGGAAATAAACACGGAGAGTCGTATACGGATTACAGAAGAAGTGAATGGGATAAACGTACCTTGATGACGGATGGTAATAGTCAGCGAACCGATCAGCGACTGTAAAGAGGCGACGGTGTCCGAAGGCCTGGAGAGGCGCAGAGCAGCGAGGTCAGCTGATAGCTAATCAGGCTCCATCGTAAAACCCTGAACGCGATCAGTCATGTCTTGTAAGTATTGGTCAAGTCGGTCGTGATCTAGCCGAAGAGTCGACATCTGGCTAGCCAGATCAGCAGAATCATGTGCCAAGGAATCGGCAACGATCCGACGGTCGGATAACTCAGCGTTAAGTGCCCGATTGGTATCATATAGAGAAACCAACTCGGGAATTGCACTTCGGAGTTCAGACCGTAGTCGGCAAGCTTCCATGGACCCCAACGTGAGTGGGCCAGATCCCTCCACTAGACGAGCGAGCTGTTCCAAGTAACGGACGGGGCGATCTGAAGAAGGCCGAGCGGGAAGGTTCCAAGGCGGGCGATATGAAGTCATGGTCGTCGTAGGACGGATGAGACTGGTCGTGATCGGTGCCGAAGATGCGATCGGGGTGGTCGCTGGATCAGCCAAACCGGAAACAGAAGGCGAGGCAGTGATCGGACGGGCAGCCGAAGATGACGAAGGAGGAAGAGAAGATCGGCTCGAGTCAGCCATGGTGATCGCCAAAGAGGAAATTTGGAAATGAATGAGTCGAACTGCAGTCGTTGCGCGGCTACAGTTAGTCTCAGGGGCGGCTGTGGTAAAGCGATCAGAAAATGTTGAGAACGAAGTGGACCACACATGGCCGTTGATCGGTGACGATGGAACACCCATCAACATATGACGGTTGATGAGTGGAAAAAGGCTGATCACAGTTACGATGAAAAGGTGGCGGACAACGGGTATTCACGGTGTGAAGAAATCAGCCAAGTACTGTCATTACGCCCAGTCCCAGACACTGATGGAGCAATGGAGATCACGATCACGATCGTTATCACAATTACTAAGTGGAGTTCCCGTGGATGTAAAACGAGGCAAGCAACTGTTGACATGACGTGTCAAGGACAGCCGTCCAGCCGATCTATGAATGGTATAGTGGTTGAAGTTGATCATGACACGAAGTTACGGCCTGATCGGCTTATTATGCCCGAGCAATGAAGATTAGATGTAAAATGAAGTCGGGCATGTGGAGTGACAGGTTGAGTGAGTGATGATAACCTATGAGTTTGTCCGATGATGACGTGGCAAGGCCTGATCAGGCCTGATTAGCCGAGATCGGTGTTATATGGTTGCCCCGACAGGGTATGAAGGTCGGAAGTATGGCTGAACAGATGAATAAAGTCGTTGCGATGGTGACTCAGAGGGTTCCCGAGGTGATCAAGGGCTGATCGCCCTGATCACTGCCTGATCACTCGGCTGATCGCTATGCCGATCGTGATCGGGGCTGATCAGCCTCAAACCGGCGTCCAGACGCGAAGGCAGGTGAAGTTCTCAATTAAGTCGGGCTGGATATGAAGTGAACAAGTGTCAGAAGGGTAGATATCAAGTAGTTTCCAAGTTGTTTATCGAAGATCGGGATGGATTGAAGATCGTTATAGGAGTCGGGTCGTGATCAGGGCAGAAGTGGTACAGATCAGCTTGAAGGTGCAGCTAGGATGGGCAAGGTGGTGCTATGCAACCGTGCGACGAAGTGAATAGGTTCGAAGTGTAAATCAGGCATGAGTTGGTGTATGGTACACTAGGTATAGGACATTGCATATATAATAACAGGTTTTGATTTTCCCCCTAAGCAAAGAGTCGCTCCGCCACGTGTTGCGGTCATTGGGAGCACAGGGTTGATTAGTCCCCTCTTGCTCAACTAATTCCCGGTTAAGACGCGCTTCGACGCATTTTGGCTTGCCGGAAGACCCCCGACGGGTTTGTTTAGGTGATCGAACCTCACCCTCAACGCACACGTGTTTGGAACACGTCAATAATTGGAAAAAGGTTTTGTGGAGATAACGTTTGTGGATTACTGTGGAAGATCGTGGTTTGATCGCGTTTTCTTGGTTTCTTATTATCTCTCTCATTGGCTGGCCTGATCGGACGAACTTTCCCGATCAGTGCCTAGATACTGATTAAGTATCGACACCAACCCGTCCTCCGGTGAAGATTTCCACCCGAGGACACCCCCCGTCTCGAGAAGGTCATCCCCTCCGACCTGATCAAGATCATCGTTTTCGTCACCGAGTCCACCTGAGTGAGTGTAACCACCCCGATCAACGGGTACACAAGGTGAGATGAAGTTGAACATAGATCCTGACGCGCATGACGACCGGCCAGATGACCGGGAGGATTAGATCAGTCACCATATATTGGTGATTCATCTGATTCTGATGCTGATCAGGATCGATGGAGTACCCCCTCCGATAGTTGGTCGTCCGGGCCAGTGGGTATCCGGATTTCGCCCAAGACTTCTGTCATGGATTTGGAAATCGGCTCCACCACAATGGTGTGCGTGCCCGGATCACTTGGTGACTCAAGATATCACCATGATTCCTTTGATGATGAAAAAGATGTGAAAATCAAAATGGAGGAAACTTTTTCGGTGTATTGGAGGAATGCGTATCGCCTCCGATGCTGTCCATATCTAAAGGAAGCGATGGTCGACCTGGTCTGGTGGAGTGCCAGGTCGAAATTAAAGATGAAACAACTCCCACATGGCCCCGATCGAGGCCGATCTGGGTTATAGTAAAGTTGACTATAACCCAGAAAAGGATCGAGGTGTTAACCTTGATCCTATGCATAAGAAGAAAATGGAAAAAGACAGAAAAAACATGGGGGCGGATCATTGCGATCCACCTAAAAAATATGTGAAACCTAAACCGAAGATCTTCGAAGAAGACGAAGAGAAGACCGAACCAGCCGAGAAGACCACTGTTCAAGATGCGGAACGACTGTTCTATCTTCGAGAGTTTCACAAACCCCTAGCTACCAACCGAGTGATGAAGATCATTAAACCTAAGATCATCGGGAAGCTTGAAGGTCGGGCGACCAGGCCGGTTATCACAGGTAGTCAACTTAATCTGACCAGGAACCTCTTGGCGCAGATCGACGAAGTTGGTTTCACTACTGGTGCTTTCGACGCGAATATGCTGTTCGATCTGGACCAAGGTACGATCAGAGAAGCTATGACAACTCTGTATGATCTCCTTGCCTCGTTACTAGGGGCGAACCCCGTGGTCCAGTCGCCGATCGCGGATCCTTCACACCGATCACAGTTGGTTGAATATCCCATGGATATAAAAATCGTCATCACAATCTGGAGCGTCCTCCACTGACTCCTCGGTTGGGATAACACGTATGACGTTGGGCCCGAAAGGGATTAAGCAGATCGACCCCAAGATCGAGTCGCAGAACAGGAAAAGGAAGCCTGAACCTGGTCGAGTCGGATCGGACGATAGTTTTGAAGATGCTCAGGAAGTGCCACAGAACAATCCGACTCCCAGCACTGGTCATACCAACATGCCGGAGGTCCCAGAGCAAATGAGAACCATGTTCGCGACTATGATGAACCGATTTGCGTGTGAACAATATGGATTACCTCAGTACATACCTGGGCAAGGACAACCATGGCGATCAGCATCGAACATGAATCAATCCGCTGAGAAACCGGTCAAGAGACCCGTGGACGTGGATATGGAATCAGTCCGATCAGCCGGAATTGTTCGATCGATATGCCAGGCCGATCACCAAGATCGATTTGACAGATCACCCCCACGGAGTGATGTGGACATGGAGTCAGAAGGAGAAATCAGTCAGCATTTTGATCCGGACGATTTGGATATTGAAATGCCTCGTAGGGCGAATATGGCCTCCGCGCAGGCATTTGACAGTGATTCCGGAACGATCACTCGAGTGCGAATGTCGGCGATCTCGGAATTAAAAGATTTCACCGGCAAGGATATGGATGATGATCAGGCTAGAGCTTGGTTGAGTCGGACTAAATCAGCTTTTTTGAGAGACAAGACACCGGAAGGTGAAAGATGTCTGATCTTCGCTGATCTAATGAAAGGTCCGGCCAAGAACTGGCTTAAGCAGCTGAGCCGAGAAGTGCGTTTAAAGTGGCCTCGATTGTGTGAAGAATTTGAAGAGCAGTATTGCAACTCGGGGGTGTCTGTCGCGAGACAGTATTGCCACATGAAGAAAAGATCCGACGAAACACCGATTGAATACTTACATCGGCTGAATGTTGCTGGTCTACGCGCGAAAATGCCGATCAAGGACCCACGACACCCGGATATAGCTCGCGAGCATGTCGAACACTTCATTGGCACTCTGGATAATCGTGATCTGGCTGATCAGCTAACCCTGCTCCGTATAAAGGATTCAGAGCAACTGGAATTGACTCTGAGGACGCTGCAGCGAGCCAAAAGTCGACAGCCCAAGGTCGAGGTAGGATCGAACCGGTACCGGTCAAAGCCACACCCTGATCAGGGCAAGATACCGGCAGCACGACCAGCCAGAGCAATTCGGATGATGACGAAGGAATCAGACAGTTCCGGTTCGGAAGAGGAAAGTAGTCAGTCAAGTCTGAGCTCGGACGAGGAACAGTATCGTCATATCTTTACGACGGAGCCAGTGTATCGCCCGAGATCATCGGCTAATGGCATGGATGGACGGAAACCTGGTGGTATTCAACCTGATCAGGACCGATCTCGTAAGAAATGTGTGCATTGTGGGTTGACCAAACATGGAGATCGTGATTGTTGGAAAATAATTACGTGTGGAAAATGTGATCGTAAAGGTCACCCTTCTGATCATTGTTTTTTCGTATGCAAAACTTGTGGGGAGATTCACGACGCTGGTGCCTGCCCTATTGAAGAATTTTTCAATCTGATGCACAAGTGGTATGTGCCGACTAAATATGCTGGTATGCTCCCACCAGATGTTGAGAAGATGTTAAACTAGATCGCTCGCCAGGTTGGAATCTGGTTCGAGCCGAGCGATCTATGTTCTGCATTTATGCATATGTCGGTAGCGGAGATAAGTTTGAGGAAAAGAAGATAACCGACAATACATGTTCTAATTCAAATTGCATCGATCGGTGTCCGATCTACAGTCTCAGAGTGGATGAATATTCCCGATCGGACGTGATCATGGAGTTGGATCTACTGCCCGGTGAATCCCGAGGATACTGGAAGTATCACTCTCCCGACAAGTGGTTTAAACAGGCTAAAGCTAATGGAAAGATCAACAATGAAAAAGCCACTATTTTATTTGACTCTGGGGCAGAAGTCTCGATCATCGACTCCGCCTTTGCTCGTAAGGTGGGATGTCGTATAGACAGTACCCAGAGGCAAGAATGTGTTGGGATCGGCGAGAGTTCATATATGACGGAAGGACGATCACCTGTTAAAATCACCTTGGCACGATCACTGGTCTACTATTTCAACGCTTGGGTTGGCCGGTTAGCTGGTCAAGACGCGATACTGGGAATGGATTTTATGGTACCAGCCGGTATACGACTTGACCTGTCTCATGGAACCCTGACTCTGCCAGATGAAGTGCAGATTCAGTTATCCGGCCGACGACCTTTGTATGGTACTCATGTACGGATGTTAAAAATGGGTCAGTACGAGAACATCGGGGTGTCCCGATCAGTCGATGTCATGATTCGGCCGAGTGATCGGCAACAGAAATTGTGGCTAACCCGTGGTGAACGATGGGTACCAACGTTCGTTAAAGGTATCGGCAGATCAAGTTACATCAGGGTCACGAATATATCCGATCAGCCACTGATCGTCCACGAAGACATGATCTTAGGGATGTGGTTACCTGAAGGGAAAGTACCTCGACAGATTGGGTATGTCTCAGTGTTATCACGAAGATACATTGAATGGCAGAATGTGGCTTATCAAGCCACCACGGACCTGATCAGTGACGAAGACTTAGCGGATGAAGATACCTCACCTATGGTCGAGAAGCCGGAATATTCTACGCCGACCAAGCTGCTGATCAGGAGGCCACCGATCGAAGCGATATGGGAAAGCCGGGTCAAAAAAGGTCCACAAATATTGAATATTATTAGACCCGGCTCGCCGAAAACAACGGACACAGTTAGCGGAAATGACAGTGAGGAGTTCAAGAACGATCATGAGAAGGAAAAGGAGGATGAATCTGCCGAAGTCATTACGGAGGAAAGTAAACCCGAAGTAGATCACCAGTCGGATGATTATCAAGGGGAGACTCAAGATGACACCGATCAGAAAAAGGCAGATCAGGTAGATGAACAAGTGTGTATACATGTAGGTGGTGATCAGTACATTGAAGGTATCGAGAAGTAGATGGCCGTTTTGCCAGAGGTATCGCCCAATATGCCAGAAGTCACCATGGAAGATCTACAGGTCGGTGATCCCGAAGTGAACACTCCCGAGCAGATCGATCAGCTAAAGAAGATCATCTGGAAAAGGCGCCATTTATTGATTGGGAAGGGTAACGCCCTACCCCCAGCTGCTTACGGAGCTGTTTGTGATATAGACGTGGGAAATGCGAGACCGATCGCTCAACGTTGTCGTAAAGTTGCACCTCAATACCGGGAAAAGTTATCCGATTTGATCAAGGGTTTGTTGAGTACAAAAATCATCCGACCATCAACATCGCAGTGGGCATCACCGATCGTGATCGTGATAAAGAAGAACGGGGTTGATATTCGATTGTGTATCGACTATAGAATGGTGAATCGCCTCACGAAGTTGATGGTCTATCCAATGCCCCTGATCAATGATTTATTAGAAGATCTGGATAAAGTTTTATGGTTTTGTTCGCTGGATATGGCTAGTGGTTTCTGGGTGGTTTCGATGACTGATCGCGCTCGAGAGATCTCGGCTTTCGTTACACCTTTCGGACTTTTTGAATGGGGGGTCGGATGCCGTTTAGATTAAAGAATGCCCCACAGATCTATCAGAGGCTAATCGACAATGCTCTCTATGGATATTTCCAGATCAGTGCTGATCGGGAAGCCACCGATCTACATGATGTGTTTACGGAAGGTGAACCAGACCAAGATGGATTATCATGGGCTACAAGAACGTGATCGGGTAGGAAGATCACCAATTGAGACTGATCACAAAGTTGAAGTTACTGAAATGGATCTCAAGACTAGATCACGGATCGATCGAACTGATCCAGGGTCAGAGGACCATATGAAGCGAGCTATGGTAGCCTTTAGTATGTTGAAGGCGAAGTTGATCTCGACGCCGATACTGAAACACTTCGATCTGGAGAAGATTCCCGTGGTGATCCTATATGCCAGTAAATGGGCAATATCAGCCGCACTGGTCCAAGATCACGATGGAGTTTATTGCCCGGTGACGTTCACAAGCCGAACATTAAAACCGAACGAAGTTAACTATGGTATTGTGGATAAGGAAGTGCTAGCATTATTACGTGTATTGGATGTTTGCTACTCTATGCTGGTAACTAGATCAATTAAGGTATTATCCAGGCGATCTAGTTTGGCGTGGTTACTGTCAGCGAAGGGTCTAGACGGGAGACTGGGGCGATGGGCAGCGGTGTTATCTCAGTGGACCTTGGAGATCATCAAGTGCACCAAGGGCGAAGAAGAAATTCTTGGAACACTGGCAGCCAGCATCACGCCCCGATCAGAAGTCGATGAAGCCCTGATCGAGGTCGCTCCTCGGAAGCAACCACGTGAATCGATCACTATACCCCCACCGATCGTCGGCTCGGAGGAAAATCTGATCGTTGTAAGTTTCGACGGATCAGCGAGTGTGAAGAAAGGCGTGGGGGCGTATAGCGCGCTGTTATGGAAACTGCCTGAATGGACTGTTATATCGGCCGGTTCAGATTATACTCCAGGTATCACGGTCAATGAGGCCGAATATCGTGGTCTGCTGCTAGGTTTGGATCTCTTGCAAGAGCAAAAGATCGGAAGAGTAATCATATGCGGAGATTCAAACCTGGTAATTCGGCAGATCACTGGAGAGATCGATTGCAAAGCACCACGTTTGAAGTTGCTGAACGATCGCGTTATGAAAGCTTTACGTGGATGGCCAAGGCATGATCTTTTACATGTGGAACGTGATTGGAATCGGAGTGCAGATCACCTAGCCACTATGGCCATGCGTGATCAGACCGGATCAATAGTTACTGATCAAACATTGCTTGAAGAACAGGTGGAGATCAATAGGCTGCCTGAGCTGATCCGTGTGGAAGATGAAAAGGAAGCAGCCCAGATCTCGATCATGACGAGATCGCGAACCAGATCACCACCTAAAAGATCACTCTCTCGAGAAAGCCTAATAGAGGAAATAGTACAGGAAATGCGGATCGAAATAATTCTCAAGGCACAAGACGAGGAAAAATGAATCGTTGAGTTGAAGGCGTTTCTAAAGGGTGATCTGGAGAAGCTGATCCAGGGTGAAGCAAAAGATTGTGCTAAGATCGCGTCCAGCTATGAGATCGACGAAAACGATCTATTGTTTTACTATGTTCAAGCTGATCAGGCCGATGCTGATCTGGACCGATCGGCAAGGCCCGTGATCCCGGAGACTTTACAAGCTGATATCTTACACCATTATCACGTCCGTTTGGGGGTGGCCACCAGGGCGTAGGTCGAACGTATCATAGGATCCGCAAACATTTTCACTGGAGAGATTTATATCGAAGTGTCCAAAAGTGTGTCGGAACATGTACGGATTGCGAAATCGGGAAAGGCAATGCCGAGCATCCGGGGTAGATCACCTGGAAATATCCAGGCGACCTACCCTTTCCAAGTAATAGCGATGGATCACATACCGTCCCTGCCAAAATCGTTCAAGGGCAATACAGAGTTGCTGATCTGGACTGATCTGTTCACGGGATTGGTGATCGCGAAAGCGGGATCTACCCGAACAGCCCAACAAGTCGCTTGCAGTTACGAAGAATGTGTTTTTAGGCGGTTTGGAGCCAGTGAAGTGATCAGGCATGATCGCGAACCAGGTTTCATGACCGAAGTTTTCCGATCATTCAATCAGATGCTTGGCCAGAAACAGAGCGCGACCATAGCATACCGTCCGCAAGCGAATGGTAAGGCCGAACGTATGGTACAGACGCTAACGAGAGCTATCAAGATGTATGTCGCGGACTCCGCTCAACAAGATTGGGATGAATATGCAGAGAGACTGGTGTTTGCGTTGAATTCCTCTTTCGATCGAATCAGGGGAGATACTCCTTTCTACTTGGCGTATGGTTGGGACCCCCGATCTACCATCGAGTCGGTGATCCCTGTTGGATGCACCCGAGGTCGAGATCGCGAAGCTCGTCGATGGCGTATGGGACTCCAGCGTCACTACCAACATGCGCGGGAGCAAGTCAACGAACGATTGCGGAGGGCCATCCAAGAAAGAGCTGATCGGAACAATGATCAGGCCGATTCGCATAATATCGAGCCGGGATCAAGGGTTTGGCTTTACTTGGATCGCGTGAAAGAAGGATATGCCAAGAAGTTAGCACATCTGTGGCATGGACCGTTCCGTATAGCCGAACTGATCGGTGATCATGCCGCCCGGTTGATTACTGCTGGTACCGATTACGGAATTTTCCCGATCGTCCATTTGTCGAAGCTGAAACTGGTTCGGGAATACCCCGATCGGCCCAAAACCAGGCTGTCATGCGATGATCAGCCAAGGTTTGACTTCGACGAAGCTCTCTTGCCCGAAGACAGTTGGGAAAGAACGTTGGACCAGAACGAATTTGAAGTGGAGAAGATTTTGGATACCCGATAAGGCAAGAGGACCAGATTTGGCCGAACCCATCGTGATTATTTGGTTCGGTGGAAGGGTTATGACGAATCCGAGTGGGTAGATGAACGTGATCTGAACTGTGGGGCTCTACTTAGAGAATTTGAACGTGATCGGGTGAGACGAAATCGATTTGGAGTGATGCAAACCCACGAAGAGGGCAACCAGGAGCCTCAATAGCCTGGGTTGGCACATTATGACAGATCAGCCAAATGTAATGGTCGAGCAAGTGGAGATCAGGGTGGTTGAGCTGGTTTGGAGTAAATGGATATATATATACATATAATGCACGAGAACTACATTTGCATACATGTGAGCGATCGATATACAAGATGGAGGCAATAGTGGGACCTGAATATGAAGTGTGAATATGGAACGTGAAAATTATCAAGAACTGTCGTGATATATTAATGATTATGGAAAAACGAAACGAAAGCTGGTTGTCACGACGATCACGGGCCATACTTCGTGCGCAGGCGAGAAACCGCGAACCCTGGATGATCCATGGGGCTTGATCGGAACTGGTTCCGCCAAGGCTCCTGCTGATCGGTCCAGATCAGGCAATCACGCAACGTGGCGACCGGAGTTGGATGCCCATAACCGGGATACCACTCCCCGCCGTCAGCCTTGAGTCCTCGCGATCCCGCCCGACGAACTGGTAAATGCAGCACGCCAGGAAACAGGAAAACGTCCAGATCACACTCGCCGCGCTGAATCCCGTTGACAATATGATCGCAGATCGTTGCCCAGGTAGCCCCGGCTTTGGTGTGTCGATGCTTGCGAGCATGATGGTAATGCTCGATCCACGCGTCCTTGCGCATCACCGCCGTGATCGGGAAATGGTGGGTCGCCTTCCATATCGCTTGAATGTGTTCCTAATAATACAGGGCCAAACGTCCCTGCAACTCAACAAATCAAGGGTGATTGGGAAACGCCAGCCCAGGCATAGGTGTCATGAGGACATCCCAAGGTGCTGAATCGATCAGAAGCTCAATAGCGCCTCTGGTCAGCACCCTCGGTTGCCACTGCTTGTCTTTGGGCGCCGGCGATCTTGTCGGAAAGATCCAGCCTGGCGGGCGGGACCACAAGCGAGGGACGAGTTTGTGCCTCACAGCAAGAACCTGAGGCGTCAGATCCCATACCTGATCAGCACTCCAAGGTTTCCGTGTTGCCATGTGAGCAGAAGTCGGCTTGCCCTGCATGACGACGTACAAATCCATGAACCTTTGGTTCGGATTATAACTGTAATCGTCCTGCTCGATCGACGATCGTTTCGCCGGGATGAAAACGCCCGTGAAATTGAGCGGCGGGGCGATCACTGCCCTATTGGCCGCTGGAGGAACGTTGGGATCAGCCGGAGCCGGTTGTTCCTCCTCAAGATCATCGTCATCCTCGTCATCTGACTCAAGCAAAGTAACGGCCTGGGCCAACGAATTTACGCCTGAATGGGTTGGCGCTGGAGCACGGCGATCAGTACTGCGCGATCGGGCCAGAACAGACAACGTCCTCTCGTCCAGATCAGTCGACTCATCGTCCGAGTCAATCGCAAGACGTGATCGCTTGGCGGGGGTCATCTTCTTCTTCGACGAGCTGGTCCGCTTGCGCTTCGCAGAACTCAAGACCGAGGAGGCTGATCTCGGAGTCGCTGGTAAACGGGATGGAGTAGACGCAGAAGCCGCTGCAGTGCTGATCACGGGCTGATCAGCACTATGGGCCGGCAAGGAAGCGACGGAAGACGCAGGTGATGGCGGGGCAGACTCGGGAGACTGCGGTGGTGTTCCAGACGGAGTGAAGGAGTTGATCAGCCCAGGAAGCCGCTGTAAAGCTGTCCGAGCTGACTCCGAACCGTTGTTCGGGTTAGTCCACCTCTCCATAGTCTGCACCGCAAGGTTCCTCAAGTCGGCGTTATGCTGGACTCAGGCGCGATCATCGAGCTCTAGGTTTTCAAGTTTAACCCGAGCAAGATTAAGCTCGCGCCGGCAAACTTCAGCTGTCTCCCGGCTCTCGCACAAACTTTTCTGTATGTCGGCGCGGCCGATGCGAGAATCGGAAAGTTGCTTGACCAGGAGCTGGACCTGCTCAGCCGAGTAGCGAACCTCGACTTCCCGACGCTCTACGTCCTCGGCAGTGCAGATCTTGTCGCGAAGCAGCTAATCACGGTCAAGACGGTGATCATCGAGCCGTTGTAGATGATCCACCATCTCAGCCATCGAGTCCTTCATTGCCTCAATACGTTCGTCTGGAAATAAACACGGAGAGTCGTATACGGATTACAGAAGAAGTGAATGGGATAAACGTACCTTGATGACGGATGGTAATAGTCAGCGAACCGATCAGCGACTGTAAAGAGGCGACGGTGTCCGAAGGCCTGGAGAGGCGCAGAGCAGCGAGGTCAGCTGATAGCTGATCACGCTCCATCGTCAAACTCTGAACGCGATCAGTCATGTCTCGTAAGTCTTGGTCAAGTCGGTCATGATCTAGCCAAGAGTCGACAGCTGGCTGGTCAGATCAGCAAAATCATGTTCCAAGGTATCGGCAACGACCCGACGGTCGGATAACTCAGCGTTAAGTGCCCGACTGGTATCATATAGAGAAACCAACTCGGGAATTGCACTTCGGAGTTCCGACCCTAGTCGGCAAGCTTCCATCGACCCCAACGTGAGTGGACCCGATCCATCCACTAGACGAGCGACATGTTCCAAGTAACGGACGGGGCGATCTGAGGAAGGCCGAGCGGGAAGACTCCAAGGCGGACGATATGAAGTCATGTTCGTCGTTGGACGGATGAGACTGGTCGTGATCGGTGCCGAGGCCGTGATCGGGGTGGTCGCTGGATCAGCCGAACTGGAAACGGGAGGCGAGGCAGTGATCGGAAGGGCAGCCGAAGATGGCGAAGAAGGAAGAGAAGATCGGCTCGAGTCAGCCATGGTAGTCGCCAAAAAGGAAATTTGGAAATGAATGAGTCGAACTGCAGTCGTTGCGCGGCTGCAGTTTGTCTCAGGGGCGGCTGTGATAAAGCGATCAGAAAATATTGAGAATGAAGTGGACCACACATGGCCGTTGATTGGTGACGATGGAACACCCATCAACATATGACGATTGATGGGTGGGAAAGGCCGATCACAGTTACGATGAAAAGGTGGCGGACAACGGGTATTCACGAGGTGAAGAAATCAGCCAAGTACTGTCATTACGCCCAGTCCCAGACACTGATGGAACGATGGAGATCACGGTCAAGATCGTTATCTCAATTACTAAGTGGAGTTCCCGTGGATGTAAAACGAGGTGAGCAACTGCCGACATGACGTGACAGGGACAGCCATCTAGCTGATCAATGAACGGTGTAGTTGTTGAAGTTGATCATGACACGAAGTTTCGGCCCGATCGGCCGAACCAACCGATTGTGCCCAAGATACGACGATCAGATGTGGAATGAAATGGGGCACGTGGAATGGTGAGTTGTGTGAGTGACGATGACCGATGGATTTGTCCGAGGATGACGTGACAAGGCCCGATTAGGCCCGATCAGCCGTGATCGGTGTGATATGGTTGCCCCAACGGGATATGAAGGTCGGAAGTATGGCTGGACAGGTGAATAAAGTCGTTGTGATGGTGACCCAGAGAGTTTCCGAGGTGATCAAGGGCTGATCGCCCTGATCACTGCCTGATCACTCGGCTGATCGCTGTGCCGATCGTGACCGGGTCTGGTCAGTCTCAAACCGGCGTCCAGACGCGAAGGCAGGTGAAGTTCTCAATTAAGTCGGGCTGGATATGAAGTGAACAAGTGTCAGAAGGGAAGATCTCAAGTGGTTTCCAAGTTGTTTATCGAAGATCGGGATGGTTTGAAGATCGTTATAGGAGTCGGGTCGTGATCAGGGCAGAAGTGGTACAGATCAGCTTGAAGGTGCAGCTAGGATGGGCAAGGTGGTGCTATGCAACCGTCCGACGAAGTGAATAGGTTCGAAGTGTAAATCAGGCATGAGTTGGTGTATGGTACACTAGGTATAGGAGATTGCATATATAATAACAGGTTTTTGATTTTTTCCTAAGCAAAGAGTCGCTCCGCCACGGGTTGCGGTCATTGGGAGCACAGGGTTGATTAGTCCTCTCTTGCTCAACTAATTCCCGGTTAAGACGCGCTTAGACGCATTTTGGCTTGCCGGAAGACCCCCGACGGGTTTATTTAGGTGATCGAACCTCACCCTCAACGCACACGTGTTTGGAACACGTCAATAATATTGGAAAAGGTTTTGTGGAGATAACGTTTGTGGATTACTGTGGAAGATCGTGGTTTGATCGCGTTTTCTTGGTTTCTTTTTATCTCTCTCATTGTCTGGCCTGATCGGACGAACTTTCCCGATCAGTGCCTAGATACTGATTAAGTATCGACCCCAACCCGTTCTCCGGTGAAGATTTCCACCCGAGGACACCCCCCGTCTCGAGAAGGTCATCCCCTCCGACCTGATCAAGATCATCGTTTTCGTCACCGAGTCCACCTAAGTGAGTGTAACCACCCCCGATCAACGGGTACACAAGGTGAGATGAAGTTGAACATAGATCCTGACGCGCATGACGACCGGCCAGATGACCGGGAGGATTAGATCAGTCACCATATATTGGTGATTCATCTGATTCTGATGCTGATCAGGATCGATGGAGTACCCCCTCCGATAGTTGGTCGTCCGGGCCAGTGGGTATCCGGATTTCGCCCAAGACTTCTGTCATGGATTTGGAAATCGGCTCCACCACAATGGTGTGCGTGCCCGGATCACTTGGTGACTCAAGATATCACCATGATTCCTTTGATGATGAAAAAGATGTGAAAATCAAAATGGAGGAAACTTTTTCGGTGTATTGGAGGAATGCGTATCGCCTCCGATGCTGTCCATATCTAAAGGAAGCGATGGTCGACCTGGTCTGGTGGAGTGCCAGGTCGAAATTAAAGATGAAACAACTCCCCACATGGCCCCGATCGGGGCCGATCTGGGTTATAGTAAAGTTAACTATAACCCGGGAAAGGATCGAGGTGTTAACCTTGATCCTATGCATAAGAAGAAAATGGAAAAAGACAGAAAAAACATGGGGGCGGATCATTGTGATCCACCTAAAAAATATGTGAAACCTAAACCGAAGATCTTCGAGGAAGACGAAGAGAAGATCGAACCAGCCGAGAAGACCACTGTTCAAGATGTGGAACGACTGTTCTATCTTCGAGAGTTTCACAAGTTCCTGGCTACCAACCGAGTGATGAAGATCATTAAACCTAAGATCATCGGGAAGCTTGAAGGTCGGGCGACCAGGCCGGTTATCACAGGCAGTCAACTTGATCTGATCAGGAACCTCTTGGCGCAGATCGACGAAGTTGGCTTCACTACTGGTGCTTTCGACGCGAATATGCTGTTCGATCTGGACCAAGGAACGATCAGAGAAGCTATGACAACTCTGTATGATCACCTTGCCTCGTTACTAGGGGCGAACCCCGTGGTCCAGTCGCCGATCGCGGATCCTTCACACCGATCACAGTTGGTTGAATATCCTATGGATATTGAGTCGATATATCAATCGTCATCACAATCTGGAGCGGCCTCCACCGACTCCTCGGTTGGGATAACACGTATGACGTTGGGCCCGAAAGGGATTAAGCAGATCGACCCCAAGATCGAGTCGCAGAACAGGAAAAGAAAGCCTGAACCTGGTCGAGTCGGATCGGACGATAGTTTTGAAGATGCTCAAGAAGTTCCACAGAACAATCCGACTCCCAGCAGTGACCCTACCAACATGCCGGAGGTCCCAGAGCAAATGAGAACCATGTTCGCGACTATGATGAACCGATTTGCGAGTGAACAATATGGATTACCTCAGTACACACCTGGGCAAGGACAACCATGGCGATCAGCATCGAACATGAATCAATCCGCTGAGAAACCGGTCAAGAGACCCGTGGACGTGGATATGGAATCAGTCCGATCAGCCGGAATTGTTCGATCGATATGCCAGGCCGATCACCAAGATCGATTTCACAGATCACCCCCACGGAGTGATGTGGACATGGAGTCAGAAGGCGAGATCAGTCAGCATTTCGATCCGGATGATCTGGACATTGAGATGCCTCGTAGGGCGAATATGGCCTCCGCGCAGGCATTTGACAGTGATTCCGGAACGATCACTCGAGTGCGAATGTCGGCGATCTCGGAATTAAAAGATTTCACCGGCAAGGATATGGATGATGATCAGGCTAGAGCTTGGTTGAGTCGGACTAAATCAGCCTTTCTGAGAGACAAGACACCGGAAGGTGAAAGATGTCTGATCTTCGCTGATCTAATGAAAGGTCCGGCCAAGAACTGGCTTAAGCAGCTGAGCCGAGAAGTGCGTTTGAAGTGGCCTCGATTGTGTGAAGAGTAATATTGCAACTCGGGGGTGTCTGTCGCGAGACAGTATAGCCACATGAAGAAAAGATCCGACGAGACGCCGATTGAATACTTACATCGGCTGAATGTTGCTGGTCTACGCGCGAAAATGCCGATCAAGGACCCACGACACCCGGATATAGCTCGCGAGCATGTCGAACACTTCATTGGCACTCTGGATAATCGCGATCTGGCTGATCAGCTAACCCTGCTCCGTATAAAGGACTCAGAGCAACTGGAACTGACTCTGAGGACGCTGCAGCGGGCCAAAAGTCGACAGCCCAAGGTCGAGGTAGGATCGAACCGGTACCGGTCAAAGCCACACCCTGATCAGGGCAAGATACCGGCAGCACGACCAGCCAGAGCAATTCGGATGATGACGAAGGAATCAGACAGTTCCGGTTCGGAAGAGGAAAGTAGTCAGTCAAGTCTGAGCTCGGACGAGGAACAGTATCGTCATATCTTTACGACGGAGCCAGTGTATCGCCCGAGATCATCGGCTAATGGCATGGATGGACGGAAACCTGGTGGTATTCAACCTGATCAGGACCGATCTCGTAAGAAATGTGTGCATTGTGGGTCGACCAAACATGGAGATCGTGATTGTTGGAAAATAATTACGTGTGGAAAATGTGATCGTAAAGGTCACCCTTCTGATCATTGTTTTTTCGTATGCAAAACTTGTGGGAAGCTTCATGACGCCGGTGCCTGCCCTATTGAAGAATTTTTCAATCTGATGCGCAAGTGGTATGTGCCGACTAAACATGCTGGTATGCTTCCACCAGATGTTGAGAAGATGTTAAACTAGATCGCTCGCCAGGTTGGAATCTGGTTCGAGCCGAGCGATCTATGTTCTGCATTTATGCATATGTCGGTAGCGGAGATAAGTTTGAGGAAAAGAAGATAACCGACAATACATGTTCTAATTCAAATTGCATCGATCGGTGTCCGATCTACAGTCTCAGAGTGGATGAATATTCCCGATCGGATGTGATCATGGAGTTGGATCTACTGCCCGGTGAATCCCGAGGATACTGGAGGTATCACTCTCCCGACAAGTGGTTTAAACAGGCTAAAGATAATGGAAAGATCAACAACGAAAAAGCCACTATTTTATTTGACTCTGAAGCAGAAGTCTCGATCATCGACTCCGCCTTTGCTCGTAAGGTGGGATGTCGTATAGACAGTACCCAGAGGCAAGAATGTGTTGGGATCGGCGAGAGTTCATATATGACGGAAGGACGATCACGTGTTAAGATCACCCTGGCAGGATCCCTGGTCTACTATTTCAACGCTTGGGTTGGCCGGTTAGCCGGTCAAGACGCGATATTGGGGATGGATTTTATGGTACCAGCCGGTATACGACTTGATCTGTCTCATGGAACCCTGACTCTGCCAGATGAAGTGCAGATTCAGTTATCTGGCCGACGACCTTTGTATGGTACTCATGTACGGATGTTAAAAATGGGTCAGTACGAGAACATCGGGGTGTCGCGATCAGTCGATGTCATGATTCGGTCGTGTGATCGGCAACAGAAATTGTGGTTAACCCGTGGTGAACGATGGGTACCAACGTTCGTTTAAGGTATCGGCAGATCAAGTTACATCAGGGTCACGAATATATCCGATCAGCCGCTGATCGTCCACGAAGACATGATCTTAGGGATGTGGTTACCTGAAGGGAAAGTACCTCGACAGATTGGGTATGTTTCAGTGTTATCACGAAGATACATTGAATGGCAGAATCTGGCTTATCAAGCCACCACGGACCTGATCAGTGACGAAGACTTAGCGGATGAAGATACTTCACCTATGGTCGAGAAGCCGGAATATTCTACGCCGACCAAGTTGCTGATCAGGAGACCACCGATCGAAGCGACAGGGGAAAGCCGGGTCAAAAAAGGTCCACAAATATTGAATATTATTAGGCCCGGCTCACCGAAACAGCGGACCCAGAAAGCGGAAATGACAGTGAGGAGTTCAAGAACGATTATGAGAAGGAAAAGGAGGGTGAATCTGCCGAAGTCATTACGGAGGAAGGTGAACCCGAAGTAGATCACCAGTCGGATGACTTACAAGGGGCGACTCAAGATGATACCGATCAGAAAAAGGCAGATCAGGTAGATGAACAAGTGTGTATACATGTAGGTGGTGATCAGTACATTGAAGGTATCGAGAAACAGATGGCCGTTTTGCCAGAGGTATCGCCCAATATGCCAGAAGTCACCATGGAAGATCTACAGGTCGGTGATCCCGAAGTGAACACTCCCGAGCAGATCGATCAGCTAAAGAAGATCATCTGGAAAAGGCGCCATTTACTGATGGGGAAAGGTAACGCCCTACCCCCAGCCGCTTACGGAGCTGTTTGTGATATAGACGTGGGAAATGCGAGGCCGATCGCTCAACGTTGTCGTAAAGTTGCACCTCAATACCGGGAAAAGTTATCCGATTTGATCAAGGGTTTGTTGAGTACAAAAATCATCCGACCATCAACATCGCAGTGGGCATCACCGATCGTGATCGTGATAAAGAAGAATGGGGTTGATATTCGATTGTGTATCGACTATAGAATGGTGAATCGCCTCACGAAGTTGATGGTCTATCCGATGCCCCTGATCAATGATTTATTAGAAGATCTGGATAAAGTTTTATGGTTTTGTTCGCTGGATATGGCTAGTGGTTTCTGGGTAGTTTCGATGACTGATCGCGCTCGAGAGATCTCGGCTTTCGTTACACCTTTTGGGCTTTTTGAATGGAATCGGATGCCGTTTGGATTAAAGAATGCCCCACAGATCTACCAGAGGCTGATCGACAATGCTCTCTATGGGTATTTCCAGATCAGTGCTGATCGGGAAGCCACTGATCTACATGATGTGTTTACGGAAGGTGAACCGGACCAAGATCAGGGCCGATCAGTGTTGGGAAGGCGATCATACATAGATGACATCTTGGTCACAGCAACATCCTGGGATATGCTATGTGATAAGGTCGAACGACTCCTGAATACCTGCGAGCGCTGGAATTTATCGATCAGTGTGGTCAAGAGTTTCTGGGGTCAACCCAAGGTCGCTTACCTCGGCCATAACGTGTCGATCCAAGGTTTGGAGGCAAACCCGAAGGATCTGGCTGCTCTCAGCAACTTACCTTTTCCCCGATCACTGAAGGCCATGCAATCCTTCCTCGGATCTCTGAATTATTATAGCCGATTTATCGAAGACTTCTCGATTTACGCCGCTATACTATATGAACTGAAGGAAGTGGATTATCATGGGCTACGAGAACGTGATCGGGTAGGAAGATCACCAATTGAGACTGATCACGAAGTTGAAGTTACTGAAACGGATCTCAAGACTGGATCACTGATCGATCGAACTGTGCCAGGGTCAGAGGACCATATGAAGCGAGCTATGGTAGCCTTCAGTATGTTGAAGGCGAAGATGATCTCGACGCCGATACTGAAACACTTCGATCCGGAGAGGATTTCCGTGGTGATCCTATATGCCAGTAAATGGGCAATATCGGCCGCACTGGTCCAAGATCACGATGGAGTTTATTGCCCGGTGACGTTCACAAGCCGAACATTAAAACCGAACGAAGTTAACTATGGTATTGTGGATAAAGAAGTGCTAGCATTATTACGTGTATTGGATGTTTGTTACTCTATTCTGGTAACTAGATCGATTAAGGTATTGCCCAGGCGATCTAGTTTGGCTTGGTTACTGTCAGCGAGTGGTTTAGACGGGAGACTGGGGCGATGGGCAGCGCCGTTATCTTAGTGGACCTTGGAGGTCATCAAATGCACCAAGGGCGAAGAAGAAATTCTTGGAACACTAGCCGCAAGCATCACGCCCCGATCAGAAGTCGATGAAGCCCTGATCGAGGTCGCTCCTCGGAAGCAACCACGAGAATCGATCACTATACCCCCACCGATCGTTGGCTCGGAGGAAAATCTGATCGTTGTAAGTTTCGACGGATCAGCGAGTGTGAAGAAAGGCGTGGGGGCGTATAGCGCGTTGTTATGGAAATTGCCAGAATGGACTGTTATATCTGCCGGTTCGAATTATACTCCGGGTATCACGGTCAATGAGGCCGAATATCGTGGTCTGCTGCTAGGTTTGGATCTCTTGCAAGAGCAAAAGATCGGAAGAGTAATCATATGCGGATATTCAAACCTGGTAATTCGGCAGATCACTGGAGAGATCGATTGCGAAGCACCACGTTTGAAGTTGCTGAACGATCGCGTTATGAAAGCTTTACGTGGATGGCCAAGGCATGATCTTTCACATGTGAAACGTGATTAGAATCGGAGTGCAGATCAGCTAGCCACTATGGCCATGCGTGATCAGACCAGATCAATAGTTTCTGATCAAGCATTGCTGGAGGAACTAGTGGAGATCAATAGGCTGCCGGAGCTGATTCGTGTGGAAGATGAAAAGGAAGCAGCCCCGATCTCGATCATGACAAGATCACGAACCAGATCAACACCTAACAGTTCGCTCTCTCGAGAAAGCCTAACAGAAGAAATAGTACAGGAAATGCGGATCGAAAGAATTCTCAAGGCACAGAACGAAGAAAAATGGATCGTGGATTTGAAGGCTTTTCTGAATGGAGATTTGGAGAAATTGAGCCAGTGTGAAGCAAAAGATTGTGCCAAGATCGCGTCCAACTATAAGATCGACGAAAACGATTTTTTGTTTTACTATGCTCAAGCTGATCAGGCCGATGCAGATCTGGACCGATCAGCAAGTCTCGTGATCCCGGAGACTTTACAAGACGATATCTTACATCATTATCACTTCAGTTTAGAGGGTGGTCACCAGGGCGTAGGTCGGACATACCACAGGATTCACAAATATTTCCACTGGAGAGGCTTATATCGAAGTGTCCAGAAGTTTGTCGGAACATGTACGGATTGCGAAACTGGAAAGGGTATGCCGAACATCCGGGGGAGATCACCTGGAAATATCCAGGCGACCTACCCTTTCCAAGTGATAGCGATGGATCACATACCGTCCCTGCCAAAATTGTTCAAGGGCAATACAGAGTTGCTGATCTGGACTGATCTGTTCACGGGATTGGTGATCGCGAAAGCGGGATCTACCCGAACAGCCCAACAAGTCGCTTGCAGTTACGAAGAATGTGTTTTTTGGCGGTTTGGAGCCAGTGAAGTGATCAGGCATGATCGCGAACCAAGTTTCATGACCGAAGTTTTCCGATCATTCAATCAGATGCTTGGCCAGAAACAGAGCGCGACCATGGCATACCGTCCGCAAGCGAATGGTAAGGCCGAACGTATGGTACAGACGCTAACGAGAGCTATCAAGATGTATGTCGCGGACTCCGCTCAACAAGATTGGGATGAATATGCAGAGAGACTGGTGTTTGCGTTGAATTCCTCTTTCGATCGAATCAGGGGAGATACTCCTTTCTACTTGGCGTATGGTTGGGACCCCCGATCTACCATCGAGTCGGTGATCCCTGTTGGATGCACCCGAGGTCGAGATCGCGAAGCTCGTCGATGGCGTATGGGACTCCAGCGTCACTACCAACATGCGCGGGAACAAGTCAACGGACGATTGCGGAGGGCCATCCAAGAAAGAGCTGATCGGAACAATGATCAAGCCGATTCGCATAATATCGAGTTGGCATCAAGGGTTTGGCTTTACTTGGATCGCGTGAAAGAAGGATATGCCAAGAAGTTAGCACATCTGTGGCGTGGACCGTTCCGTATAGCCGAACTAATCGGTGATCATTCCGCCCGGTTGATTACTGCTGGTACCGATTACGGAATTTTCCCGATCGTCCATTTGTCGAAGCTGAAACTGGTTCGGGAATACCCCGATCGGCCCAAAACCAGGCTGTCATGCGATGATCAGCCAAGGTTTGACTTCGACGAAGCTCTCTTGCCAAAAGACAGTTGGGAAAGAACGTTGGACCAGAACGAATTTGAAGTGGAGAAGATTTTGGATACCCAATCAGGCAAGAGGACCCGATTTGGCCGAACCCATCGTGATTATTTGGTTCGGTGGAAGGGTTATGACGATCCCGAGTGGGTAGATGAACGTGATCTGAACTGTGGAGCTCTACTAAGAGAATTTGAACGTGATCGGGTGAGACGAAATCGATTTGGAGTGATGCAAACCCACGAAGAGGGTAACCAGGAGTCTCAATAGCCTGGGTTGACACATTGTGACAGATCAGCCAAAGGTAATGGTCGAACAAGTGGAGATCAGGGCGGTTGAGTTGGTTCGGAGTAAATGGATATATATATATATAATGCATGAGAACTACATTTGCATACATGTGAACAATCCATATACAAGATGGAGGCAATAGTGGGACCTGAATATGAAGTGTGAATATGGAACGTGAAAGTTATCAAGAAACTGTCGTGATATATTAATGATTATGGAAAAAACGAAACGGAAGCTGGTTGTCACGACAATCACGGGCCATACTTCGTGCGCAGGCGAGAAACCGCGAACCCCGGATGATCCATGGGGCTTGATCGGAACTGGTTCCGCCAAGGCTCCTGCTGATCGGTAAAGATCAGGGCATCACGCAACGTGCCGATCGGAGTTGGATGTCCATAACCGGGATACCACTCCCCGCCGTCAGCCTTGAGTCCTCGCGATCCCGTCCGACGAACAGGTAGATGCAGCACGGCAGGAAACAAGAAAACGTCCAGATCGCACTCGCCATGTTGAATCCCATTGACCACATGGTGGCAGATCGCAGCCCAGGCAGCCCCAGCTTTTGTGCGTCGACGCTTGCGAGCATGATGGTAATGCTCAATCCACGCGTCCTTGCGCATCGTCGCCGTGATCGGGAAATGGTGGGTCGCCTCCCATATCGCTTGAATATGTTCCTGGTAATACAGGGCCAAACGTCCCTGCAGATCAACAAACCATGGGTGATTGGGAAACGCCAGCCCGGGCATAGGTGTCATGAGGACTTCCCAAGGTGCTGAATCGATCAGAAGCTCAATAGCGCCTCTGGTCAGCACGCTCGGTTGCCACTGCCTATCCTTGGGCGCCGGCGATCTTGTCGGAAAGATCCAGCCTGGCGGGCGGGACCACAAGCGAGGGACGAGTTTGTGCCTCACAGCAAGAACCTGAGGCGTCAGATCCCATACCTGATCAGCACTCCAAGGTTTCCGTGTTGCCATGTGAGCAGAAGTCGGCTTGCCCTGCATGACGACGTACAAATCCATGAACCTTTGGTTCGGATTATAGCTGTAGTCGTCCTGCTCGATCGACGACCGGCTCGCCGGGATGAAAACGCCCGTGAAATTGGGTGGTCGGGCGATCACTGTCCTATTGACCGGTGGAGGAACGTTGGGAACAGCCGAAGCCGGTTGTTCCTCCTCAAGATCATTGTCGTTCTCGTCATCGGACTCAAGCAAAGCGACGGCCTGGGTCAGCGAACTTACGCCTGAAAGGGTCGCCACTGGAGCGCGGCGATCAGTACTGCGCGATCGGGCCAGAACAGACAACGTCCTCTCGTCCAGATCAGTCGACTCATCGTCCGAGTCAATCACAGGACGAGAGCGCTTGGCGGGAGTCATCTTCTTCTTTGACGAGCTGGTCCGTTTGCGTTTCGCAGAACTTAACACCGAGGGGGCTGATCTCGAAGTCGCTGGTAAACGGGATTGAGTAGACGCAGAAGCCGCTGCAGTGCTGATCACGGGCTGATCAGCACTATGGGCCGGCAAGGAAGCGACGGAAGACGCGGGTGATGGCGGGGCAGACTCGGGAGACTGCGGTGGTGTTCCAGACGGAGTGAAGGAGTTGATCAGCCCAGGAAGCCGCTGTAAAGCCGTCCGAACTGACTCCGAACCGGTGTTCGGGTTAGTCCACCTCTCCATAGTCTGCACCGCAAGGTTCCTCAAGTCAGCGTTATGCTGGAGCCAGGCGCGATCATCGAGCTCTAGGGTTTCAAGTTTAACCCGAGCAAGATTAAGCTCGCGCCGACAATCTTCAGCTTCCTTCCGACTCTCGCACAACCTTTTCTGTATGTTGGCGCGGCCGAGGCGTGAATCGGAAAGCTGCTTTACCAGGACCTGCTCATCTGAGTAGCGCATCTCGACTTTCCGACGCTCTACGTCCTCGGCAGTGCGGATCTTGTCACGAAGCAGCTGATCATGGTCGAGACGGTGATCATCGAGCTGTTGCAGATGACCCACCATCTCGACCATTGAACCCTTCATCGCCTCGATGCGTTCGTCTGGAAGCAAACATGGAAAGTCATATACAGATCGCAGAAGAAACAAATGGGATGAGCATACCTTGATCGCGAACAGTAACAGTCAGCGAACAGATCAGCGACAGTAGAGAGGCGACGGTATCCGAAGGCTTGGAGAGGCGCAGAGCAGCGAGGTCAGCTGACAGCTGGTCACGCTCCATCGTCAGACTCTGGACGCGGCCCGTCATGTCGGTCAAGTCTGTCGCGATCTAATCGTAGAGCCGACCGCTGGCTAGCCAGATCAGCAGAATCACGTTCCAGGGTATCTATTACGACCCGGCGGTCGAACAACTCGGCATTAAGCCCGATTGGTATCATATAGGGAAACCAACTCGGGAATTGCGCTTCGGAGTTCCAACCGCAACCGACTAGTTTCCATGGACCCCAGCGTGAGTGGACCAGATCCCTCCACTAGACGAGCTAGCTGTTCCAAGTAACTGACAGGGCGATCTGAAGAAGGCCGATCGGGAAGACTCCAAGGCGGACGATACGAAGTCAGGGTCGTCGTGGGACTGATGAGGCTGGTCGTGATCGTGGCCGCGGTCGTGATCAGGGGGGTTGCTGGATCAGCTGAACTTGAACTGGGAGGTGAGTCAGTGATCGAAGGGGCAGCCGAAGATGACGGAAAGTGAAGGGAAGATCGTCTCGAGTCAGCCATGGTAGTCGCCAAAAAGGAAATTTGGAAATGAATGAGTCGAACTGCAGTCGTTGCGCGGCTGCAGTTTGGCTCAGGGGCGGCTGTGGTAAAGCGATCTGAAAAATGTTGAGAATGAGGTGGACCACACATGGCCGTTGATTGGTGACGATGGAACACCCATCAACGTGAGACAGTTGATGGGTGGGAAGGGCTGATCGAGCATACGACGAAAAGGTAGTGGACAACGGGTGCTCGTGATATGAAGGAATGAGCCAAGCACAGTTACTACGCCCGGTCCCAGATACTAACGGAACAGCGAAGATCACGATCGCGATCGGGATAACGTTTATTAAGTGGAGTTCACGTGGATGTACGACAAGATCGGCAGAGACAAGTTAAGATACCGCAGCAACGGTGACGTGGCACGTCAGAGACAGTTATCGGGCCGAACTATGAACAGTGCAGATGTTGAAGGTGAATTTGATACGAAGTTCCGGCCCGATCGGCCAAGCCAACCGATTATGCCCCAAAATACGAAGATTAGATGTGGAATGGAATGGGGCATGTGGAATGGCGAGTCGTGCGAGTAATGTCAAGTCAAGGCAAGTGATGATGACCGATGGATTTGTCCAGGGATGACGTGAGAAGGCCCGATCAGGCCCGATCGGCTGAAATCGGTGTGATATGGTTACCCCGACAGGAGATGAAGGTCAGGAGTATGGCTGAGCGGGCGAACAAAGTCGTTGTGATGGTGACCCAGAGAGTTTCCGAAGTGATCTAGGGCTGATCGCCCTGATCACTGCCCGATCACTTGGCTGATCGCTATGCCGATCATGATCGGGGCTGATCAGCCTCAAACCGGCGTCCAGACGCGAAGGCAGGTGAAGTTCTCAGTTAAGTCGGGCTGGATATGAAGTGAACAAGTGTCAGAAGGGCAGATCTCAAGTGGTTTCCAAGTTGTTTATCGAAGATCGGGATGGGTTGAAGATCTTTCTAGGAGTCGGGTCGTGATCAGGGCAGAAGTGGTACAGATCAGCTTGAAGGTGCAGCTAGGATGGGCAAGGTGGTGCTATGCAACCGTGCGACGAAGTGAACAGGTTCGAAGTATAAATCAGGCATGAGTTGGTGTATGGTACACAGGTATAGGACATTGCATATATAATAACAGGTTTTGATTTTCCCCTAAGCAAAGAGTCGCTCCGCCACGTGTTGCGGTCATTGGGAGCACAGGGTTGATTAGTCCCCTCTTGCTCAACTATTTCCCGGTTAAGACGCGCTTAGACGCATTTTGCTTACCGGAAGACCCCCGACGGGTTTGTTTTAGGTGATCGAACCTCACCCTCAACGCACACGTGTTTGGAACACGTCATTAATATTGGAAAATGTTTTGTGGAGATAACGTTTGTGGATTACTGTGGAAGATCGTGGTTTGATCGCGTTTTCTTGGTTTCTTGTTATCTCTCTCTCATTGGCTGGCCTGATCGGACGAACTTTCCCGATCAGTGCCTAGATACGGATTAAGTATCGACCCCAACCCGTTCTCCGGTGAAGATTTCCACCCGAGGACACCCCCCGTCTCGAGAAGGTCATCCCCTCCGACCTGATCAAGATTATCGTTTTCGTCACCGAGTCCACCTAAGTGAGTGTAACCACCCCCGATCAACGGGTACACAAGGTGAGATGAAGTTGAATATAGATCCTGACGCGCATGAAGACCGGCCAGATGACCGGGAGGATCAGATCAGTCACCATAATGGTGATTCATCTGATTCTGATGCTGATCAGGATCGACGGAGTACCCCTCCGATAGTTGGTCGTCCGGGCCAGTGGGTATCCGGATTCCACCCAAGACTTCGGTCATGGATTTGGAAATCGGCTCCACCACAATGGTGCGCATGCCCGGATCACTTGGTGACTCAGGATATCACCGTGATTCCTTTGATGATGAAAAAGATGTGAAAATCAAAGTGGAGGAAACTTTTTCGGGTGTATTGGAGGAAGGCGTATCGCCTCCGATGCTGTCCATTTCTAAAGGAAGCGATGATCGACCTGGTCTGGTGGAGTGCCAGGTCGAGATTAAAGATGAAACAACTCCCCACATGGCCCCGATCGGGGCCGATCTGGGTTATAGTAAAGTTAACTATAACCCAGGAAAGGATCGAGGTGCTAACCTCGATCCTATGCATAAGAAGAAAATGGAAAAAGAAAGAAAAAACATGGGGGCGGATCAGTGTGATCCACCTAAAAAATATGTGAAACCTAAACCGAAGATCTTCGAGGAAGACGAAGAGAAGATCGAACCAGCCGAGAAGACCACTGTTCAAGATGTGGAACGACTGTTCTATCTTCGAGAGTTTCACAAATTCCTAGCTACCAACCGAGTGATGAAGATCATAAAACCCAAGATCATTGGGAAGCTTGAAGGTCGGGCGACCAGGCCGGTTATCACAGGCAGTCAACTTGATCTGATCAGGAACCTCTTGGCGCAGATCGACGAAGTTGGTTTCACTACTGGTGCGTTCGACGCGAATATGCTGTTCGATCTGGACCAAGGGACGATCAGAGAAGCTATGACAACTCTGTATGATCACCTTGCCTCGTTACTCGGGGCGAACCCCGTGGTCCAGTCGCCGATCGCGGATTCTTCACACCGATCGCAGTTGGTTGAATATCCTATGGATATTG